>NW_004624748.1:24789952-24840463 GCF_000247695.1 Heterocephalus glaber | reverse complement strand
TTGTCCCGGCCCGCGGGTAAGTCAACGGAGACCCTAGAGGGGGAGCGAGGATGAGAGGGGACAGGGGACACGAGAGATGGAGACAAGAGAGGTTTCTGATCAAGTCTCGTTTATTGCAGAAGCTGTTACAACATATATACCGTAGGGCTAGAGGGGAGGAGCAAGAGGAGGGTACTGGGGCTACTTCCTTGTTGCCGGGTAGATTTGTAGCAGGCCCGGATATGTCCGTAAAAGGCACTCAAGATTTCCAGCGGGGGGGGGCAGGGCCCCCTACATGTACCAATAAAATAAAATTAAAAATAAAAGAAAAACAATAGTTCCTAAATTCATGTGGGTCTTCAGGACTGCCTTACAATCTTAACTAGATCAATAAATTATTCACAAGAGAGTCTTCCCCCTAAATTTGGAGAGCTCAAACATTATGGTACCATGTGCTGGATATGCAATAACTCAAGATGAGGACAAATTGCCTGGAGCATAAGTGTTTCTGTTCTAAAACCCCAATAAACACAGGGTATACGTTAACATTTTATGAAGCATTTTCCCTGGACTCAGTGTATTAATTCCAGGAGGTGGCTGTTTTCTCAGTTCCCTCAGTTACAGTGGAAGTGGGCCAGGCATGTATGATACTATAGCTAAAGCAGAGTAGCTTTTTTGAGCCTTGGTAGAAAGCATATTATGAAGAGTAGGTTTTTGTTTCCTTGTTTCCCATTTGTAACTAATATACCAGTTCATGCAACATTGTGTTTGGGTGTCCTATGTCACTGGATTCAGAAAAGTTGCTAACTAATGCATAGTTAGCTTGTTTCAGACTATTCTTACCATAAATGACTGCTGCAATTATTCACCATATTATCAAAACATCCTATTGCAACATCTTTTTTATTTGAAATGGATGATTTCAGTTTTCACTGAATAGATAAAATATAAACCACCAGAAAATTTCCTAAAGTTTCTATCTCCTTGTTAATATTATTTGTGTCTTCATCTATACCTTGACTGTCATCTTCGCACCAAATCAATTTAACACATCTGTATGTTCAAAATTACACTATAAAAGAGTAAAAAAATGTTACAATATACAACCTATATATAATATATGTTTTTTGACAATTCCCACATGCATAATGATACATTAGAAAAAATATTTCCAGCCCAGGGATGTGTCACATTCCTGTAATTTCCATTAATTGGGAAGCTGAAATAAGAAGATTGCAAATTGAGGCCTGACCTGTATAAGTTGGCAAGACCTTGTTTTAAAAACAAATTTAACTGATATGTAGCTTAGTGGCAGTAGAGTTTTCCCGTCTTTGATCACCCATATAGCAAAATAAATGGGAAAATGAGTATTTATATATTTTTGATTATTTTATTTTCAGTACTAAGTCTTACTAATCTTCCAAACCCACACATGTACACTTTTCTTGCAAATGGGATGCAGTTATAGGTGCATTTTTCTCCTTTAATAATCTATTATATTATTTCTTCATATGAATTTTCAAATTTCTTTAGATAGTATCTTCATACAATTATCTCATATTAAGAACAATTATTTTTATTGTTGGAAGAGAATTTTCTTACTGTATTACTTTTCTAATCACTGGAACACAATACCTGACACTTACAGCATAAAGGAGAAATTTGATTTGGCTCTCAGTTTATTATGATTCAGTCCATGGTCACCTGGCTGCATGGCAGAAACATCATGGTGAATTGACATGAGGAAACAAAGTTGCTTAATTCATTGTGTTCAGGATGTAGAGCAGGAAAACAGTGCCAGAGAGGAATGGATAAGAAACTAGAAATAGATCCCAAAGCCATCCCACTGTAACCTATCCAGACACATCTTGAACTATGCTCTATAAATCTCCCAGGTGGAATCAATTTGGTGCTCTGTCAAATTTCATCCCTTGTCAAATTTTACCCAAACATGGCTTCTTAAATCATACTTAATCCCGGGCCCGGGGATTTAGCTCAGTGATTTCACCGCCTGCTGCACAAGCACAAGGACCCGAGTTCGATCTCCGGTACCAAAAAAAAAATCATACTTAATCTCTAAATGAAGACAATAACAAGTTTATAGTTCCATCTATAATGATACAACCATCCTCCAAATAACTGAAAATATAATGATTCCTTCCTGCTCCAAGTCTCAAAAAATCCAGCATCCTTCAAAAATCCAAATCTCTTCTAGGACTCAAGACAAACTATTAGCCATGCAAATGTAAAAATTTTTTAAAAAGTTTCATAATCCCAAGGTATGATGACACAGGGCAAACACGCCCTTTCCAAAGAGCAAGAAGAGAGGGATAGGACAGAATTTGATCAAAACAAGACCCAAACCCAAGAGGATAAACATTAAGTCCTGTAGTTCCGTATCTGGCATCTAAAGCACACAGTGGTAAAGTATGAGTTCAAAAGAGCTTAGCTGTCTGCTTTTGTGTGGCTTTGGTGGCTGCAGCCCACATGCCCCTCTCTTGGTCTGACTCCAATCAGGGCCTGCATCTTTCCTTGGTAGATTATTCATGTTTCTGGAATCTCCAACTTTCCAGTATCCCCACTACACACTTGGGTTTCATTTCCTCGGTTTCAAATAGTACTCTCTGAGTCTCGTTGCCTGACCCTATAGTCCTTCCTTTGAAATCTGGGTAGAAGTCTTCCTAACCCTACAACTCTTGCATTTTTCTTTCCAGTAAAACCAGAATCCCCAGAGAACACCAAGTACTACAGTCTCCAGGAGCAGTCACCAGACTCACTTGGATCACGTCTGCAGTGGTCTCATAACCACGACAGGAATGGTCTCTGAGTGCCTAACTAGAGTGAAATGAATCCAAGGAAACCCATTCTATAGGAGACCCTTCTTGAGCAGGGAGTTGAGGACTCTCCTAAATGAAAGGTTTATACTTGTGCACCTTTGAGCTTGCGATTGGTAGTGTCATGCTGATTTATTATGATTCCCTGAAAACATCTTCTTCCTGCTCCTGTGCAAAGTATGTGATTTCTTTTAAATTGTGCTAATCTCTTCAGCAGCCATGTCTCATTTTGCCAACTTCACTCATGATTCTTTTTCGCCAAAAACTTGAATCATTCACATTTGTCTGCTCTTCTTTGTGCCTCTAATTCTCACTCTAATCTGGCCAAAAGCACCCAGTACAATCCATCATACAGACTGAATGCTGATCTGCTTTGAAATTTACTCTTCTAGATCAATTAGTTCACCACCTTTAACCAGGAGTCTCCTAAAAACTCCAGGATAGGAGCAAAATGTAAACAAACTTTCTACCAGAGTATAACACAAATGGTCTCTAATTCAACATTCAACGGAGTCTTTGTTTTCAACAGAATCCTCCTGAGTCTAGCCTATACTGTCCCATATTCTTCTTAGCTCAGACTATGATCACACATCTGGCTCTGATTACAACATCCTAGGGCTTCTCTACATTTGCAAGGTTTTTCATTTCTAGGATATAGTACCTGATACCCACAAGTTAAAGTAGGAAATGCTTAATTTTAATCACAATTTCTGGTGATACAATCTATGGTTGGGTGGTTCTAGGGCAAGAAATATCATGGCAGAAGAACTAGCAATGAAAAAAGATGCTTAGTTTCAGGCTCTTGGACACAAAGCAGAGAAACAGAACAGAATTTAAGAGGAAAAGGCAAAGGACCAGACAGAGTTCAAAGCAACACTTACTCAAAGTTCCTAGGCACATCTAGAACCATGCTCCACCAAGCTCCCACTTGGGTTCTAAAGCCAATCAAGTTGACAAGCCAACCTAGTAACCATAGTAATTGTTCATTAAGATAATTTCTATAGGAGAGTATAAGAAGTACTTATAGATGTGAGTGATAAAAGTGAGAAAGAAAATCACTGTAATTATTTGAACAGAACAAATGTACTCTGAAATTTGAAAGATAATTTTTCAGTTTTTGTGTGTAGATTCAAACTTGGAGAATGTTACTTTCATTAATGTAATTAATGTCAGATGGTTTAAGTAATAAATACAGTTGACACTTTTAAGATCGTCTTCCAGTTAGATTTTCTGTGTCACTGGTAAAACTAAACCTAATCCCAATTTTCTTGGCAACCAATTTCCTGCTTCTCTTTTTACACTTCAGTATTTTGTTGCATTATTTTAAATGCAATAAAATAATTGTATGAAGGGCTGGGGATTTAGCTCAGTGGTTCCAGTGCCTGCCTCACAAGTGCAAGGTCCCGAGTTTGATCTGCGGTACCAAAAAAAAAATTATTTGAAATGTTAAATAATTATAATTGTTCTGTTTTCATGACATTAATTTACAATTCAATTTCACTTCTCATTTTAGTGACTTTGTATGTATTATGACATTTTCTATATTCTGGTTTATTACATAAAAATTTAGTTCTTTCATTTGTACACAAGTGCTATAGGACAACTTAACTGTACTATCTTCATTTCAAATATGTTGTATACATATCACATTATTTTTGCTGTATTAAATCATATTTGCATATTTTTGTATATGCCTAATAACTTATACGTTTATTATTTAATGAAATCATTGTAATATCTCAATTTAACTACATATTTACTTTTGTGGTGCTTGACCTTTTCCAAAATGTCACTGGAATCTTCCACCTATTATTTGGAATGATATTTGTTCTGCTCCCACAAACTCCTGTACTCTACCTTTATTGAAGTGTTAGTTGTGGAAGCTTTAAATATTTATTGTTTTTTCTCAAAAATATTTATTTTATTTTTAATGCTAAAGAATCTTTTTCAACAAAACAGGAATTCTTTGTTTTATAATTCTGTGTAAAGCACATGTAAACTATTTTTTCCATTGTCCTTTGATTTTTATTCTTGTTGAGAAGACAACAATAAAATTACTAACCAAAGGCAATTTGCTAATTGCAAATTTTCTCTTTCTCTCTCTCTCTTACTTTCTCTCAAATTCCCCATGTTGTATCTGATTGTGGATTCTTTATTTTCCTTCTTACCTTAGATATATTGAAGTTCTTTCTTTTTTGGATTGATTATTTTCAACTATTATTTCTTTAATTTTTATTTGCTTCACTATCTCTCCATCTAAAGAATCAATTAGAACTTCACAATGTATTTTCCTTTTCTTATCTTTTCTTGTTTTTTAAAATTGTTCTGTCATCTACGTCTCACTGTAATATATTTTTGTAATCATCAGATTTTCTTATAATCCTAAAATATCTAATTGTATATTTATAAATTCTAGTTCTGCGTTAAAATCCTGTATGCTTGTGTTTATTGTCTTTATCATAGTAAATTTAGTGATCTTATATTCTAAATCTGATTGTTCCCTATCTAGGGTGATAATAGTATTATTGCTGATATTTTATTGTGTATTTCTGTGGGTGTATGCATACACGTGCATACATATGTTGTCTTCTCGTGTGCCCATTTATGAGTTTTGAAAATTTTGAAAGTTTGCTTTATGAAATTTGTCTCTGCCCCATATTATTTCCTTATGAGTGTATTCCCATTTGCTTCTGCAAAATGCTGAGGACATTCTCATTCCAGTTTCCATATCAGATTGTTCAGGACTTGGTATTTTCTAAGTGGCTCATGTAAAGCTCTTAGAAGAAAAAGGATGAACTTCTAGTTCATAATTATTTCTGGAATACCATATTGAACCTATCATCTTATATAATTAATAATCTTTGTATTTTTCTAAAATGTCAAGTGTAATTTGAAATTAAAATCTTCATAACTTTTGGTGGATGGAATGTCAAACATGAGTGAGAGAGCTTACTCAATTTCTTTTACAAAGAATTTGGGCTGAGTAAACAGAATAGTTTTATCTCCCATAGTAAAACATATTGAGTGTTATAAAAATCTTAACACATGCTTAAAGCATTCACAGGTAGAAATATAGAATAAATATAAGGTAAGATATCTATAGTTCAAGAAAAGGTCTATGATATACATACAACCTTATAAATTAGCAGCTTACAAATATTTATTTATTTAAAGCCATAGTACAGATGCTAGTGAATGCACATGAAAAAGGAAAGAAGTCCAAAAAGAAAGTACATCAAAGGAGATGAGGAGTGAGGAGAGTAAATTCAATGAGGTAAAAAGGAAAGTGTATAATCATAAAAACCAACACAATGAAGTGCTCCAAAAAGGAGTCAATGATAATAAACAATAGTGCTGTTAAGTCAAATAAGAGAAAAATAAAGAACTGACAAATAGATTTATAAAAATGAAGATTGTTGATAACCTTGACAGAAACTATGTTGGTAGAGCTGTAGGAGTAAATTCTAATGGGAGTGATTTCTAAAAGGAATGGGCAGGGCAGAATCAGAGCAGCAAGTGTGTGTCTCTATTTGTCTGTATGTGTACATTACTGGAAGAAAGGTGTTGAAGGGGCTGGAGATTTAGCTCAGTGGTGCCATTGCCTGCCTCGCAAGCACAAGGTCCTGAGTTCAATCGTTAGTACCGAAAAAAAAAAAAAAAAGATGTTGAAAATAGGAGCAGAAAATGGATATGTAATGGTAGGTGGTAAAGAGAAAAGTTTGTTTTATGTTTTATTTTGTTTTGTTGTGTTTATTTACTATCTCAATTTAAATTTGAGAGAAATAACAGCATGCTTGTATGCTTAAGTAAATTTTTACTGGAGAGGGTAATATTAATGATACTAGAATGAAAAAATAAATTACTGTAATAATACCCTTTGAAGGTGAGATAGTATACGATGTATGTCATATGTGAATTGGTTGGTCTTAGGGTACAAATATCTCATTTCTTCTATTTAAGATAAAGCAAACTATTCAAAGCCAGACTTTAATAGCTGCACAATGAACTATGAACCTGGTGGAAAGTTCAGTAATGATTACGACAATTTTATTTGTGAAGTGGAGAGCAGGGCCATTGCCTGAGGGGACAGATAAGAAGGTGCTATTTCTGGTTGAGGAAAAACAAGAAGCCATAAAGTAAAAATTTAAAAGTGCCAGAGTGTCAATGAATTGCCAAGATATGGTATTAATATCTGGAACATTGAACGCCACTTACAGTTAATACTCATAAAAACCATCAAGGACAATAAGCCTGATTATTCACCTTTCTAATCAGCATTAAGTTGAAATGGACTGAAACCACTGAAAATGAATTTGAATAAAAAAATACAGAAAGTACTTTAAGATAATGACCAAATGAATATTAATATGTAGATAGTATAATTTAATAAAAATAAAAATATTTGAGAAAAGTGTGTGGGATAAAGTATCTGATTACAGATTAAAATATCTACTAGAGCCAAAAAAATATTTTTAGTTTATTATCCATAGAAAGTTGGTAAGAAAAAAAAAGCGAGTCAGACAAGAGGATTTTTAAATAGACTATTGTAGCTTGATATTACTAATAATCAGAATTCAAATAAAAACAGAAAGAGGATTAGTAATGAGAGATTTATTAGAAAGGATGATTACAAGGGATTAGGGAGTGACTACTAGAATTTAGCTATAGGAGTAGTTGTGTTACTCAGATTTGTATCTCAGATTATGGAAAAAGTGTTTTACTTCTATTGAGAGGCATGAGCTAAGCTAGAAAGAACTGAATGTGAAACTGGAATAAAACAGTGGCAAATAGAATAAGAGACCATAGCATTTTTAGCCTATTTAAAGGGATTTAAAGGTTTTTTAAAGAAGGGCTATGTGAAGATTCAGACTAAAATATGTTAAAATTTAGAGGCGTCAAGAAAGGAGAAAATAGTAAAGAAAGTTTTGCTTAATAATTATTTTGGGGCTGCGGATTTAGCACAGTGGTTCCACTGCCTGCCTCGCAAGCTCAAGGTCCCAAATTAGATCCCCAGTACCAAAAATAAATGAATAAATAAGTAAATAAATAATAATAGTTATTATTATTTTGTTTTCATTGACCATACAAAAGAAAAACAATTCACAAAACCTTTAAGGATGTTATATCGCCTATGTGAAATCACCTATATCACTTATATTCAAAGAAATTGAATGTAATCATGCTTCCAAATTCATTTATGGAAGCCAACATCATTCTTATTCCTAAAGCAGATAAAGATGAAACTAAAAAAGAAAACTATAGTCCAGTTCCTTAATCAACATAGATGCAAAAACTTTCAATAAGATATTAGCAAATAGAATGGAGTACATCATCAAAAAGATCATACATCATGACCAAGTAGGGGTGTAATATTATTAGGAAGGTGTACCACTTTAACATTTTTAAATACAAAATAATTTTCATGTTGATACTTCTTTCTTTATACAGAAACACTATTTAAATATTTTATATTATAATCCATATGTAGAATACCACATGTCATATATTTCCTTGTTTTAAGAAATATTAAAAGATATTCTTTACTGCTATTTTCCTGCTTATATGTCAACATATTAATCGCCCTAATAGAAAATAAATGGTGGGGCTGGGGATTTAGCTCAGTGGTTCCAGCGCCTGCCTTGCAAGCACAAGGTCCCGAGTTTGATTCCCGGTACCAAAAAAAGAAAAAAAAAGAAAAGAAATGATTTCAAACATAGCTGTAATAAAGTCCAAAGGGTTTAAAACATTGGGGTAAAAAATTGGAATTCAGAGCTTGCACTTTTGATCCCTTTTTTCCCTTGGGTTACTAATATTATTCATTAAATTCTTGTATCTTTCTTTTTGGAATTTAGAAATCTTTGCCACACCAAAATTCAACCCTAAAATAAGTTATCAGGAGCTAATGATATGTTTATGTCAATTAGGTGAATTACCAATAAAAATGTAAGTGATTATAAAACAGAATCAACTATTGTGTATGATTTCATTTTGGTTATAAGCACAATTTCAAAATTCCATGAAGTAAAATAACGTTTTATCCTGTAACCCATTTCTCCTAAGCAAATGACAATTTGGCTGCTGTGCTGATTGTCATTGTATAATTTTATGAGTTTATCATTTAAAAAATATATGTAATTGTATCACCTTATCGTACATAAAATTAAGCTATTCAACTATACTGCTCAGATATTCAAATGAATATTACATATTTTACTACTGAGAAGTTGAGGATATAATGAGATTACACCTATTCCTAATATATTTCTGGATAATACAAAGCCACTACTATACAAGATCATCTTCAAAGTCATTGAAAAGTAGAAAATGATATGGCACACCAATAATGAGAATACAAGTAAAATTGCTATAATTTTTTTCATTGTACAGCATCGAAGTGTATCAAAAGAAATGGAAAGACACTCATTATTTCATATTTTTTAATTTATCTAATGGAAAAAGGATTTTAATGGCCATTTTTACTAAGAAATAACCATTATTTTTACTTCAGAAAATGCTGAAAAGATTAACACTTTAAAATAGAATATCATTTTACTTACTGGGAGAAGTAACAATGATTTATCTTAGATGTAGAGTTTGAAACTGGAAAGTTGATAATATATTTACATTTTAATATAGCCAAGAGTTTTCATACACATACAATAAGATGAATTCAGTAATTATGTTTAAATCTGTATCCACAGAGAATGTCTCCAGCATATTGTTATCCCCATTCTATCCAGATGTTTCCCTTTATCCTCACCTGCAATGTTTAGACAAGCCAGCTATGGATAATGACTACTCCTTTCATTAAAGCATGAAAATATAGTGTAAAGGAAAAGCTTTGTTTGTCTCTGATATAACATTATTTGCTCAAAATACCAGCTACCAAAATACTTTCACAATGATGAAATACACAACAGCCAGATTCGTATTTTAGTTTTCTATTTAAATTCCATCTTTTAATATCTATCACTAAAATCCTGATGACTGAATCCTTTAAATATCTCACCATTTCTTCTTTCTTACTAGATATATTTGTTCAAAAACATCAATCACTGCAAATTCTGTTATTTGATTACTCAGGACATATGTCAATGTAAGTGCATGTGATCTCATGGGACCCCTTATGTTGTTGGTTCATATGTGGCTCAATATATGCATGTTCTTGCACACGTAGCTGACACTTCCACAGCACTGATGACAGAGCATTTTTATATCTTTCATTCCAGACTATAAACTCTCTCGGGAGTGGCATCCAATTAGTTTGTTGAGAAACAACTTAGAAGAACAGATGCTTTTCTTTTCCAAGAGGTAGGTAGTTGCTTTGAAATGAATTATGCCTGTAAAAAGATCCTGTATTTTAATTATTTCCTTTCAAAGTAACCTAAACATAAATTATTCCTTTTATATTTTTTAAAAAATCAAATAATCTAAAGTTCTTCCAAATTCTAAATCATTAGAACACTTTTAAGATTTAAAGTTTTTTTAAATTAACTTGATTGGTATATTTTAGGTATACATTATGATCACATTCATCATTGGGTACCTGTACATAATATCTTAGTCCTTGTTTTTTCCCATTCCCCTGCCTTCCCTTCCACTCCTCCACCCTTCCTTATTTACAAAAGCTTTGTTTCCTTTTTTTTTCTACACAGAGATGATGAAACTTTTATGATGTTTATATTTAAAACTACTTAAAATTTATTTATGCAAGAACTTAAGCTAAGAAATTGAACTAGATCTATTTTGAGAATAATATTATTTCAAATACTGGTATTATATGACCAGTGAGATGATATCTAACTCTTTGAATTGTTATATGGCACTACAAAAGTTTAGATCAACTGAAAAATATCTAAAACTTGTAAAATATTTTTGCTACATGTATTTTATTTTTGTTTTGAAACTATATATAAAAACAATTTGTAGAATATAAATAGCTGTCAAATTTTAATTATATTTATCATCAACTAAATTGCTATTATTAGTGTTTATCCAGTCAGTAACACTGTAAGTAAATGAATTATCCTGAGCACAATGTGACTTATTAACAGAACTATACAATAATTTATAAACTACTTTCTAGACGAAATTGAACAAATTGTAAACAATGAAGCAAACTATGTAGTTTAAAATAATGTTGGAATGTCAAAAGATATTTACTATTTAAAGAACATGTTAAAATTTTAAAAATACTAAACATATTTTAACTATTATGTTGAAGTTTATCATTGAAAATATTCAAATATTTTGAAGCCTAATAGAATTGATGTTTGCAATATGAAAAATTTTTCTTATTTAAAATAGAATTGATTTATAGCATTTTAATACTTTTTATTCTAATTTCTGTTCCTAATCTACCATGGCAAATTCAACAATTTGTTGAATTATTCTTTACATACATTCAGGCAGGTAGACATTCTGTGGATTTGAATAGTTAATATCATCAATTATGATTTGCAAGTCCACAGTCATAAAGCATTAATTAAAAATTGTGAATTTTACTAAATGTAAAGTAATATAAACTATAATTTTTAAATATATTAAATAAATTTATGTCATATTAAAGAATTAAATTTTTTACTTCAACAAATGGTAACTTTAAAGGATATGAAAGAAAATGTATGATGTACTTTTTATGTATATGTTTGTGAAGTAAAGAGACTTTTCTAAATAAAAACAAAGTTCAGAAACTGTTATAATTAATAAATTTAATCTCATGAAATTATACATTTTTTACAGTGAAATTAGAACAAAATTCAAGTGTTAAAATTGGAAAGATATGCAACTATATAAATTAAAATGTATTAAAATTTATTAACATATTTATTAAAAATTACCAAGAACATACATTAAGTGTCTAACAAAGTGTAGAAAAAAGGAAAAGAATAATTCCCCCAATAATAAAATTCCTAATTACTTATATTCATGAAAATACAGTAAATCTTTAAAAATTTTTAAAATGCAAAAAAAGCCCACAGTGAAATACCATTGTATACCAAGGCTATCAAGAATCCAAAATTTAATTTACAATGTTAGTGAAAATATGTAGAATGGTAACCACTTTGGAAGATAATTTGGAAATATCTGTCAATCTTTAAAATGCATGTAATTTTTGAATCAGCACTTAAACTTCAACAAATTTCCATTAAAGATGGTGCAATATGCAGAAAATAATTGGTTTAAATATAAACAGTAAAACATCATACTTGCTAAAGGAAGAAACGGCAAAAATATTCCTCAACAACAAATAATGAAGGCACAATGTGACATCCTGGCAATGTGACGTTACACCACCGGAAGCGTGGTCTTTTGATTCTCTGCCCAGATTCCTCTTGACAACCAGATAAACTCATCCTCCAGGTTCTGTGAATGTGGGCTGCTAACTGCTTTAGAGTTACATAGCTTATAGTGTTTCTAGGGAATTTGCTTCTGTAACTGTAATCACCTCACTTGGGAGATTATGTTTTCTTCTGGGAGTTACAAAGACACTTATGGTCAATTATTGAGACAGCAGTGCGAAATATAGCTCTCTCGCTTCAGGAAGAAGTAACACCGGCGCCTCTCATGCTCATACTCCAGAACTCCCCATGAGGTCAGGCTGAGGGTGGATGTCAACTTAAACTGGATCTGTGTCTTTTTCCCAGACCTTAAATGTTGGCCTTTATCTTTTTTTTCAGTTTGCTTTCTATGTTAATTCTGAGAAGGCAAAAACGACTTCTAAAAATACAATCTTGATGGTTCCACTTTGTAGGTCATAGTTTTGTTTTTCTGTTTTTTGGTACCGGGGATCGAACTCGGATCCTTGCACTTGCAAGGCAGGTGACGGAACCACTGAGCTAAATCCCCGGCCCAGGTCATAGTTAATGGTAGAGTCAATATTCTGCTCTCCAGGTGGCCTAGCTACATAAAACCAGTCAGCTATTTCACCTTAGTCAACATTATAGTTCTATTAGGCCCCCCAAAACAGAAAAGACTGAATTCACTTTGTAAAACTGTAATATCATGAAATGTCATGTTTCTATAAGAAAATATCATTGTTGCCAGGATTTAGCTAAGTGTCGCCGCTGCCTGCCTTGCAAGTGCAAGGTCCTGAGTTCGAGCCACAGTACCAAAAAAAAAATAATAATAATAATAAAAGAAAATATTATGATTATAATAAAGATGTTCTAAGCACTATATACATTAACTGACTTAACGTTCACAGAAACTAAATTGATCATATTGACTGACAGATTTCAAGCCTGTAAAAGTAAGAATTTTTGGTTTTCATACATACATATTTAAATATTTGAGCATAATATATGCATGCCTTTTGCTGAATCTTACTGCAGAAATATCACAGAGAGATCTACCC
Organism: Heterocephalus glaber; assembly: GCF_000247695.1. The sequence continues at coordinate 24,827,293 of NW_004624748.1, read as the reverse complement.
ATCAATGAATATAAACATACAGACTTTTCTTTAGAATACATCACATTACAAAATTTAAAAGGATTATTGAATAAAACATATCTTAAGATTTTCATCACCAAAAATATTACCAATGTTTATCCTGTATCCCAAAATATTAATTTAAGATACATAAATTTGAGTTAAAAGAATGAGTAAAATATTCATGTTCTTTCACTGAAGTTTACTTTTCCAAGTGGCAAAGGGGAATTAATTACAATCATAATAAAACACATATTTTGCAATGTAGTTTCTTTAAAGAAGTAGAAAGAAAGTGTAAATAGTTTCTACAAAGAAGTAGAAATAACTGCATCAGTCCTCCCAAAATAGCCCTGAAACATTATGGCAGGGTAGGGGAGACCAGAAATATTTTCCTGTTTTCTGTTTATGTTCACAAATATTAGACATTTGTCCATGCTTGCAATTCTCATCCTTGCAACGATACCTTGAACAATGGTGCTATCAACATTATTCATTCTCCCTTTACTCTTGCTTCTGTGACAATTCCAATAAACACAAGAGTAGGCCAAATATAGAAGGTAAGCCAATGATTCTTCAAGGAATTAGAAGTGTATAAATATTTGAAAACAAGTGCTTTCCAGAATCATTTTTTAATTATAATCATTTTCAATTTAATTAATTCAGTGTTTATGTACAGTGGATTTCTAAATATGTTCCTCAAAATTCCACAGTTTCAAATGTGTGAGACAGGCAAATGTATGCTTACGCACACAAACTTGCACACACACACACACACACACACACACACACTTATGTGCTGTAATGATAAATCCCTAACTCACAATAGTCAACTAGTGGGGCTGTTACACATTTCTTAGATGATTTTGTAAACTTCAAGGGACAATTTTGAGCCAATTTAAATTGAAATTATTTTAGTACATTGTATGAAATGTATTTGCAAAAAGTAAATCCCCAAATTCTCATTATTCCAATATATTTTTGTAGAAACCCTAATAAAATTTGCAGCGTTACTGCAAAAGCTGAATTTGCAAATGATGATGAAAAGGTCGATTTTTATCCAGTTGTATATTTTCAGAATGAAGAAAAATAAAATATGTTAAGGCACAGTGTTCTTTTTAAACTTGTAATAGTTGTTTACCAGGCAATATCAAGCTGTTATAATTCCAAGATGATTTATAATTTTATAATAGAAAGAAATATTGTGCAAAATAAGATTTAGCTTTAAAGAAGATATATTGAAATATTTTATTTGTCATTTTGACTTGTTTGTTCTACTTGCATCAATGTCACACAGATTTAGGGAGTTATGCTGTCAACACAAAAATCTGCATTTAAATTCCATTTCACATGTTAATAATAGAAAGCACTTATTGAGCTTTAGGATCTGGGAACAAAAAGCCAACTTTAAATTGCTTGGCTTATTTACACGATGCAAAATTAGAATTTTTGTATTTTGTTTATTCATCACCTATTGATATCTTTATTGAAACAAATTTATACATCTTTGAATAAGATTGATAAATATTCTTGGGTAACCATTCCCAGAATTACTAAATGTACATATTTAAATAAAATCTGCATATGCCTATGCATTGTAGAACAACCATATATGATTATTTAAGACAGTATAAAATATTTCATTAGTGATATTTTTCAAAATTTGTTTTCTGTATTTCTTTATCCCAGAACTCTAGTAGAATATTATTTAACAGAATAAAATGCTTAACATTTATTAATGTACTTAGTGTTGAAAAATCTATGCACATGAATTTTGACTTGTCCACATGACATACAGTAGCATGCTGTCAGTGCTTTTCCAATATTCCCTAGGACAGTTTTATTAATTTCCTACACTTTGGCTGCTCATATGATTTTCTACCCAACAGCAGCGCCTCTATTTGTCTGGAGGGCTACCTGTATTTGCCAGAACTCCTTTGTTGTGAGAAAAACCTGGGGATTTATGTTTCTTCATGCACAGATTTTAAATAGTCACTAGTGGGTGTAGTGGTGTAAAACTCCAGTAATCTTTTCTGTAATTGATACAATTTAACAGTCATATACACCACTTTTAAAATTTTCCTGAGGGGTTAAATTTAAGTTAACTTCCAAGGAGCTGTGCTTGACAGAACATACTTTCTGTCTTGTTTTGTTACTTCGCTACCAGTTTATGCTTCTAATAAATCCATTCCACTCGATCTTCATTTTGAGGTCTGTTTCTGGAGAACTTGGAGTTAGTTATAACACAATTGGTTGCTTAATGATTGGCAGCTTTATTTCATATAGGTCTAGTATTTCAATATATGTCAAAAAGTGACCTTTTTTTTTTTCCCCAAAAGCATTCTTCAACTTTGTTTCTATTAGAATTTCTCTATGACTTACTCTCAGTATTCAGTATTTATGATCTCTAAAAATTTTATAGTAAGTTTTTAAGTATAAACTTTCCATGTAAGTGTTCCATTGAACCTGGGTTACTGAGCACAGTGTTGTGATATTCTGGAAAAGGTCAAATGGAAGATAAGTATACAGCAACATAGTCAGGAAATTATATTCTGCGTTAAATCACTGAAAGGTGGAAAATGAGAGCTTAACAGATTATATGTTTAAAAATATCACAAGACATCTACTTAAGGAACATTTTGTAACTTTACTGGGAATAGAACATATTTATCTATACATTTTATATGGACATATATGTTTATTGACAGATGCTGGCATTTATATACTTATTTGCTTATGGGCTAAAAAGTTTCTGTGACTCTCAGTTTCACATGTTGAGATTCTAGCTACTGAGGTGAAAGTATCTGAGGTTCCAGTCATCTGGAATTGATGAAGGCAGGGGTCCCATGAATGGAAATGGCACACTTGTGAAATAGGTAAAAGAGAGTTTATTTGTTCTTCTACATGGTTATAAACTTTGTTAGACATTAAATCCGGTGCTACCTTGTTCTTGGATTCCCCAGCCTCCAAAACTGTAAGAAACAAATATTTTTTATTTAAAAGCCAGTTTATTATTTTGTTGTAGCAGACCAAGGGACTAAGACAATTTATATATTTATAATTCTACATTTTTATGCTAATATACATTTCATAAATATTTTCAAAGTTTAAAAACACTTAAAGAATTGGAATTAGCTTGTCATTCCCCAGTTTTCTGGCACTCTTCATATGTCATAATTTCTCACTAATTTCAAGAAACCTTGGCTTATACCACAGAACTCATCAAATTATCCATTAATTTATATTTATTGCCATTGTATTTTGAATAATTAAGTGTATTCCCTATTCTTCAATTTATTTGTGAGAGAAGAGGAAATATGTTATATTGAAAAGTTACATTTTGCTTATGCTATATAAGGTTTCCCTGTCTAATCTTTGAGTTTATTCCTTTTATTGCTCAAGATGCATTTGGAAATGTTACTCAGAAATACATACAATATTTGCATTTTGGTAGATTAATCATAAGTAATCTATGAGTGTAGATTACTGTTCTGGTCATATATATTATATGTGAATTGCTAATAATGAAAGTAATACTTTTTATTTGCTTGCAGCTTTCGCATTGAATTTATTAGTGAATAAGCAATGTAAATTTATTTTTAACTCCACCCACTATAGATATGTATTTATATATTGTGATTATTTTTTCACATCAGTTCTCTGAATATTTTAGATATATTTTACAAGAATAGCAATGTCTCGTTAACAAGAGATCTTACTTTCTATTGGAATAAATACCAAACTAATGAGATATTTTTCTAAATTCTAATCTATTTTATATATTTCTTTTCTGACAACTGAACCAGAACACTTGCTATGTGCCATTAATTTCTAATTTTTCCAAAGACAAGAAATTGTCAGAAATTCAAAAACTCATCTGTTACTGTTTTTAACTATTTTAATTTTCATCTTTATTAAATGTGTCAAATGTAGGAAAATAAGCTATCATTTGAGTTTTTAATGCAATTTGGTTATGTTAGTAAATAACATATTTAGAAATGAAAAAAATCATAAATTTCAGGAGTCAATATAATGGGTTCATTTAATAAATACCAAAGCACAATTCTATATATACTACAAAAAATAAGTTAAGAGACAAGACAAATATGTGCATACTGTCATGAGTCTTATATTTATATTTTATGGTCAAAATGATATTGTATATAAGTAAATAAATCTATAACTTCAGATATGGATAAAAGGCAATGGAATATGTGATATAATACACATTAAAATTATCTGATAAGATTTTTTTAAATGCAGATGCTTTAACTCCATCTTCACATTTTTGATGTAATTGAAGTGCAGGATTTGCCAAAGAATACATCTTCATTTTGTTTTAAATTACCTAGGTGATGCTATTTTCTAGGAATTGTAATTGTAGGGGATTGAAATGACTTCATATTTTCTAGTCTAGTGAAGGTATCTTTGTGAAAATTGAATTTGAACAGATCATTTAACCATGACAAAAGAAAAATAACATACAACACTATGAAAGATTGTTGCAGGAAGCAGCAGAAGCTTTTCCAAGCATCTGTGTATGTGTGAGCCATCCGGGTGGAAGCAGGAGGGAGGTTGGTATGCCTGGAGAAAACAGCAGTTAGTACATGAGGTCCTCATAATCCACGGTAAGGAGTTTTCAGTTTCTTCCCAGTACAGTTGAGAGTCATCAGAGTGTTTTGGTTGGAGTGACAGAATCTGATTCATGTTTTAAAGATTCTCACTGTTACATAAACAATAGATCCAAGAATTCAAAGGTGGAAAGAAAGCCATTTAGAGGCTATTACGTATTCAAGAAGAGAGATACTTCTTTAAATAGCCAGCAAGCCAACAATTGTAAGATGTGCAATGGTACACAATAACAATTTTAAAGAGGCAGTCAGAAACTTGTACCCAAGCATTGCTAGAAAATAGTAAAAGTAGTTGAGAGATGAGCTAGACACAAAATGATGACATTTCTCAACTGCAGAACTTTTCTTGTTGCATTCACCCTAAAATACTGTAGCATTCAATTGCAGGAATTTAGAAAACAGAACAAAACAAAAAGCAATAAACTACTTTCCCCAAATCTCTTCCCTTTAAATTTTTTATTGCACTTTATCTAACAGATTCTTTGTATTAGTTGAGAATATACTCTTTTGTGAGATTTTTGTCTGTTTCACTAACTGAAGTAAAAACATGGTGACTTCACCTTGAAAAATAGAATGCTCAAATAGTTCATCACCTATAACTTTTATTTTTGAGAGGTCTCCTAGAAGGTATATAAAAGATTAAAATGTTCTGTAATTGAAGTATCATCTTTTGATTTCTGGCTGAAGCTAACACAATCAGTCAGTTGACAGACAAGGTTAAATATAAGCCAGGTGTAATATAGATAAGACTTTATAGATAAGACTTTTTAATGTCCACATTCCTGTGGGGAGTTAGTACATGTACATAATACATTTTAATTCCTTTCTTCATTTCCTTTCCCTTAGTTCCCTTCCCCTCCACCCCTCCTATAACCTCCTTCTGTTTTTTTTTTTCTTTTTTCTTTTTTTTCTGAATGTCTGCAGAACATAATATTTACATTCCTTGTTTGGAATTGGCACATGTATATAATATAACCCAATTCCTTTTCTCTTTTTTTCCTTCTCTTTTTCCCTCTTCCCTACATCTCTTGATTTCTTTCACCCTTGAGAACAATCTATCTCATTTCTTTTTATTTTGCTATTCATTTTTACTTTGAATTTCTCATATAAGGGTAATAATACAATTTTTAAGCTTGTGTACACATTTTATTTCACTTAACATTATGGTATCAAGGTGCATCCATTTTCCTACAAAGGTCTCAAGTCTATTCTTCTTTATAGCAGAATAGTACTCAATAATATACCACATTTTCTTTATTCACACATCTGTTGATGGACATGTGGGCCACTTTCAAGAATTAGATACTATGAATTGAACTGTTATGAACATAGGTATGCATGTATCTCTGTAATGAGATGTCTTCACCTTGGAAAGGTATCTCGAAAGGGAAAAACTGGAACAAATGGAAGTTCTGGTTTTAGTTTTTTGAGGAAACTCCATAATGATTTTCCTAGTGGTTGTACTAATTTACATTCCCACCAACAATGTAGAGGGTTTTTTTTCCTCACAGCCTCTTCGACATTTGATTCTCAAAATTATCCATTTTTCCAGGGTATATTTCTTTCTTGCATACTTTCTCTTCTAAAATTTTAAGTACTGCATTGAACACAAGGATGGAGGAGATCCTTGGCTTTTTCCTGATTTTTAAAGGAAAGTATCCAGTTTTTCCCCATTTAATATGATATTGGGAATAAGTTTTGTCATAAATGACTATTATCAGATTGAAATAATGTCTTTCTATACCTATTTTTTCAGGGGTTTTTTGGGGGGTGGGTACCGGAATCAAACTCGGGGCCTTGAGCTTGCAAGGCAGGCAGCGGAACCACTGAGCTAAATCTCCGTTTTCAGTATTTTATTATGAAAAGATGTTGGATTTTATCAAAGGTTTATTCCATATCTATTGAGATGATCATGTGATTTTTGTCCTTGCTTCTGTTTATGTACTTCATTTACTGTTTTTGTCCTTGCTTATCTTTATGTTTACATTTATTGATTTGCATATGGTTAACCATTGTTGCATCCCTGAGATGAAGCATACTTGGTCATAATGTTTGATCTTTTTGATGACTTACTATATTTTGTTTGACAGTATCTTCTTGAGGATTGTTGCATCTATATTCATTAAACAGATTTATCTGTACTTCTCATTTCCTTGGGTGGATCCTTGACTATTTTTGTATTTAGGGTAATGCTAGCTTCTAGAAATGACTTTGAGAGTACTTCTTTCCTTTCATTTTCTTTAAAAGCTTGAGGGATATTGGTGACAAAATTTCCCTGAAGTTTTTGTAGAATTCAGCAGTGAATCTATCCAGATCTAGGGTTTTCTTATTAGGACAGAATATTTATTACTGCTTCTATTTCATTGCCTATTATTAGATTATTTAGAATTTTTAAATTTTTAAATTTAATTATGATAACTCATATGTATCTAGAATATATCATGTTCTTCTCAATACTTTTAATTCGTTGGTGTACATGTTTGCAAAGTAGTTATTATTATATTTTATTTTGACAATGTCCATTTATTCCCCATTCCCCTGCCCTCCCTTCAACCACTCCACCCCTCCCTCTTTACAAAGACTTTGTTTCCATTTTTTCCTTTTCTCACATTTTTTCCTTTCCCTTCTTTCCTTTCCTCTACCCCTCCCACTTCCCCTACCCCTTTACACCTTTTCTTCGTATTTCACATTTATCAATTATACATTTTGGTCCTTATTTACACTTTTCATTTTTCAAACCAGAGAAACTATTCAGTATTTACACGTGTGTCCTATTTATTTTGTCATTAGCAATGTAACAAAACTGTTAATACTGAAACCATTACATCAATACAGAGCAACCTGTTAATTTACAAACAAATATGAATCATCTTCATAATCATTATTTTTGTCATACTAACCTATTACTTAGCATGGAAACAATAGTAAGAACTATTTTATCTACTATAGCCCATGTATATTTTCTCTTTCCCAAACCAGGGAAGTGATAACATTTCTCTATTTTGTAATTGTACAATTTACCAATATCACAAAGTTTATAAGAGAGAACTATTTGCAAGTACTAAGTCTTCTGGTTAAAAGTAAGAATTTAGAAAGAGGAGTACTTAAGGCTTTTATCAAACAATAACAATATCCCATAACTGTATTCACAGAAAAAAGATAATAATTATAGATATATATTTACCTGTATATGGTGGGAGAGTTTTCATGAGATTAATATTTTAGTGGTTATTTTGATTATTTTGAAATATGGTACATTTTAAAATTCTGCACATTCCTTTTAATACTTCACTAATAATTATATCATGGCAGATAAATTGTTATTTGGGACATTATCCCTAACGGTTATAAGAAGAGTTTTTGGTGGGATAAAATGATTATCTTACAATCCATCAATCTCATCATGTTAGAAGTCTGCATTATCATTTTTTTTATGATCAACTTTTACTCAACCTGTAGGAATTTATTTACAATTCATTTTTCCTCAGCCACTATGCCTAATATTCATCCTCACAGGAAAAGTCTAACAATATTTCAACTGAGTCTCTTGTTTGCTTGGGCTAAAAGAAACTAACATAAAAAAACTTAAGGTCCAGATGATGTTCAAGTGTTTCTTTATTCACATTTTTAATAGTAGTATTTAAAACTCAAAATTACTAAAGCATAGGATAAAGTGAAATGAAAGAATGGGATTTTGCTAACACATTTCAGAAGAACAAGATAATAGTCTCCATTTCCTAAAATGTAAAAGCACTATTTTTTCTGTAGCATTTTGAATATTGGTACTCATGTATAGTTCCCATTTTGAAAAATGTCAAGGATTACAAATTTTCAATTATACTTTCAATGTTTGTGGCATTTTTGTCTATAATGAATATCAAGCTCACAAAATGAGTAAATGCTAGAGCTTGAATTTGTATAAGATAACATCTTTACTTAAGCTACTTATATAGGACAGCCTAAATTAAGCTATCCTGTATAAGTCCTTTTGAAGTTTAATTATCTTTTCAAGATAGAGTCTCGTTATGCAGCTCAAACTGGCCTTGAACTCACTATTATAACCTAAGCAGGCTTTGAACTTAGGATCATTGTTTAAGTAAATTTTAATTAGCATAATATAAGAAAATCAGTTTGAATGTATATACAAATTATACTTTTATACATTCATTGTTTATTGGCTTTTAATCTTTAAATAAGAAAAATAAATTTCTTTCTCATTCTCTAAAATATCCTCAAATTTTTCTCCTAACAGTCCTTGTTACTATACTTGGAAGCCAAATTTTGAAGTTGCAGGTTTCTAGCAATGATGTCATGAAACAGCAGCCATGCTTGGCAGCCTGAGTACATTAACAGGCATTTTCTAGACATCTCATTTGTAGTTAAAAACAATCCTGATGCTCTTTGAGCCATTGACAGCCTCTTTGATTCATGTTTAAACTAGTTATCAAAAGCCAGAGTTATTACTGTGAATGGCATTGAACTCTGAGCAAGTCAAGCAAAAGTAATCAGTCTGCTAACTGTTTTGAAAGGCATTTTTCTAAGTTGCTATTTGTGGAAGATGATTCTTCTTCAAACAAACAAAAAACCAATGTTAAATAAAAATATAGGAGATCTTTTAAAGACAATTTTCATGTATCACATTTTTTTACCATATTATTACAGAGTAGATCAAGTTAGATTTAAAGTTTTTGAAAAAGAATATATATTTCAGGGACCGGGGATTTAGCTCAGTGGTTCTTCTGCCTGCCTCGCAAGCATAAGGTCTGGAGTTCAATCCTCGGTACTCAAAAAAAAAAAAAAAAGAAAAAAGAATATATATTTCATTTAAAAGAAAAGCTAATAAGATATATCACGAGAAACAACTTTCCCTTACTTTTGCCAGTCCTAAATGTGAGTTACACTTGATTATGTTAATTTGATTGACTTGGGAGCTACCCATTGGATTTGTGGAGCACATTTCTGAGTTTGTCTGAGTGCATCACATAGGTATAACCCTCAGTACCTAGTCCCTGACTTGTTCCTCTGGCACTGTTTCCCCCTCTGCCTCCCCAATGCCATAAACTATTCTTCTTTGTTCCACCTTACTTTTCTGTGGTATGTCTTCCTGGAACCAGTTGACAATGGACTGCAACCCTTGAAACTGTGAGCCAAATTAAGATTGTTCTTTAAATTGTGTCTCAGCAATGGAAAAGTTTACTAACACAGATAATTGATACTAGAGAAATGGAGCCATTGTTGTTATTATGCCTAACCATGTGGTTGAATAAACTTTGGAACTGGTTTGAGGGAAGAAAAACTTTAGAGTTGTGGGTTAAGGAAGAGTGCCATAAGTAGGAACTGGTAGGTTATTCTGGTTGGAATTTAGGCCAGAAAATTCATAGGAATTCTGACAGTAAACACTAAACTAAGGAAGTTTCAGTTGGGAACAAGGGACCTTGGCAATTGAAGTAGAGGCCACATATGTCACCATTTGTTTAAAAAGTTTGCATTTTTTCCATGCCCCAAGACTTTGCAAGAGACTGAAAATAATGACAGTAAACTTGTTGATCTGATGGAGAAAATTTCAACACAGCCCAATGTTCAAACTGTGACATGAGTATAGCTGGTTGATTTTAGCTGGGTTTGTAATGTGAACTGGGGCAAAAAGGAGAGAAGAAAAATTTGAAAAACTTAAATTTTGGGCCAGAAGGTCTCCTATGTAAATTTGGCACCAAATGTGGTTGCGAAAAAGATTAGTGACAATAAAAAGGAACAAATACATTGTACAGGAATAAAAAGCAAGATACCTTAAGGGAATTATAGAAATAAGTAATACTCATTCATTGAAGGCTCTTATAAAAAGTGTAAAACTTTTGTTTGAGAAGAGACCCCCTGGCCATTGCTCTTGAAGGATCACATGTAATTATTTCCCTGAGGTTTCAATATACTGGCCTAAGCGATCCAGACATCTGGATCGCAACTTCTGTCATTATCAAAGAAGCCTTGACTACTGTCCGAGCATGATTTAGAGATGTGTTTAGATGTCAAGTTGAGAAGGGATTGGATGCAATGGTTTAGCTTCACTGTGTTGGCTTGATTGGCTTAGAACCCATCCAGCTAATTGATGGAGCATATTTTCAGGTGTGAGTCATTGTAGCATGACTGTGGATATGATAGCTAGTCCTTGGCCCCTTCCTCTATAGCATTGTTTACATACTCTGCTTCCCAGATGTCATGAACTAAGTATCTTTGCTCCAACATGCCCTTCCACCTTGATGTTTCTGCCTTTCAGCCGGCTGACCATGGACTGGGGGATATTAGTTTTTATGAATCCCCATTCTCATTATCATTTCAATAATCACCAAATGAATAAAATATGTCTAAGTGCATACTTCAGTAACATGTAGAGACATACATGATTGTACACATATGCATAGGCCTAGTATAGTTATGTTTATACAGAAAATAATAATATTTAAAATTTAACTGCCTAATTTTCTTCTGTCTACATAACATGGGAATATAACATGCATTCAAAAAAAAAAAAAATCTCTCCTGGGCCAGGAATTTAGCTCAGTGGTTCTGCCACCTGCTTTGCAAGTACAAGGTCCAGAGTTCAATCCCTGTTACCCCAAAAAACCAAACAAACAACCCCTTCCAAAAAAATCTCTCCTACATCGTGTAGGCAGTCTCATGGATAATCACAGATAATATTTTCAATGTTCATAACTATAAATTATTTGATCCCCTTGGCAATGTCATCTGACAAGAGCTTTTGAAACAGTTTTACCCATTTAATTGCTGCCAATAATCCTAGGAATGGAGACTGGGCTCCTAAGGCTAGAGGTGCCAAAACAGAATAGCCTATTTCTTTCATGCTGTGCAAAAGTTTGTAATTATACTTATGTTCTACATGTTTCCCAATTCCCCCTGTGAAAATGCACATATATACAAATATCTGTGTTATGTGTGTATATATATTACATATAATGTGTACACATTATATATTATATTATACGTTATATAATGTATAATATATACATAAGCACATAATGTATAATATACACGTTAAACACATATATTTAAGTTGTATAATATTATGATTTGATAAACATACATTGTCAAATAATTAACAGTGACATTAATTAACACATGAATCACTTTGCACGTTGCACTATTTATTATTTTTATGTGGTGACAATTTTTAAGATTTATCTTCTTAGCAACTTATCTTTCTGTGTGTGGATTATTTCACTATTTTATAATATTCTATGTGATCATTCATGTTGTCCCAAAATAGTAGAATTTCTTCCTTTTTTAATGAAAATAACACAAGGGTTTCTTTGTTCACCCTTGCCTACAACTTAGTGCTCTCTCCCTTTTATTGGATAATAGTTATGTAGAGATATCTAATTGTGTTTTTCATTTTCTTTTTAAAATTTTTGTATTTTATTAGCACATGCTTGCAGTACATATGAACACATTCCTTGTGGGGAGCTAGTACATAACACATCTCAAGTTTTTCTCTCCTTGTCCCTTGTCTCCCTCTTTGCTCCATCTCTGTTTTCTTTACACCTACAAACATACTATCTCCATAACTTCTGTTATCTGTACTGTATTTTGCAATTCATACTCTAGGTTCCTCACATAAGAGAAGCTATCCAGTATTTAAGCTTGTGTAGTTTATTTCACTTAACATTATGGTCTCAAAGTGCAATCATTTATCTACAATTGACTCAAGATTAACCTTGTTTATAGTAGGTCAGTATTCCATTGTATGTAAATACCATATATTTTTATCCATTCATCTGTTGATGGAAGTATAGGTTGCTACCATTTTCTTGATGATTAAGAATGTTGAGGGGGCTGGGGATTTAACTCAGTGGTTTTGCTGCCTGCTGCACAAGAGCAAGGACCGGAGTTCAATCCCTGGTACCAAAAAAAACCCAACAAAAAAACAGCAAAAAAAAGAATGTTAAATATGTTTTCATATATTTATTGGTCATTTTTATTTTGTCTTTTCAAATCTATTCACATCTTGTTATTTTGTAAATCAAGTTATTCACATATGCATTTATGTATTTATATAAGTATGTATTTATTTTTATTTCAAAGTGTTAAGAATTCAATATTTAGTTCAGATACTAACCTCTTAATATGTATGACTGGCAAATGTTGTTTTACTTTTTTGTCAATTGTTTTTGTACTTTGCAGAAGCTTTTTTAGTCTCACGTAGTCCTACTTTATAATTTTTGTTTTGCCTGTACTTTCAATATAATCTAAAGGACATTGCCAAAAACAGTACTAAATTATTTTATGTTCTTTTCCTCTATGTTTTTTATTTCTAGAAATTTCAAGGCTTTACTTTTTTTAGTTTTTAGTTTGTTTGTTGGGGTTTTTTTTAGTTTTTCATGGCTTTAACTTTTAATACTTAACTCTAAATCTATTTTCATTTAATTATTGTGTATGGTATAATTTCATTCTTTCACAATTAGATGTCTAGTTTATCAACTCTACTCATTTAAAGGAGTAGGCTTTTAACATAAAGTATTCTTAAAAGCCTTGTCAAAGTTTAGTTAATTATATATTAATTATATATGTGATGTTTTATTTCTGATTATCTTCTCTGTTCCAGTGAAATTTGTGTTTAGCAAATGCTATTCTATTTAGATTACTATAGCTCTTCCATACAGTTCCTATATCCTGGGGGAAATGGTTATTGATGTTATTGCTTTTGTTTCATCTTTAAGTTTGTCCTTTGTGGGATTTGGTGGACTGAGGCAGTGTGCTATATTTATAGATTAAAAATGTTAGTAAAATACAATTTGTACATAATTCTGTAAACAAATCATAGCAGACAACAGCTGAAATTAGCAAAATACTTTTGTATTTAGAACTTCTGCATCAAATAAAATGTTTTAAAGCAAAAGTATAGTTGGAAATTAGCAGGATGTTTACTACAAATTTGATTTTTTTCAAGTTTCTATTGATTATTTGGGCTCTTTTGTGTTTATGTACAGATATTAAGGTGGTTTAGCTGCAAAAAATATATTTAGAATTTTGATGGGGGTTATTTTTACATTCATACACTATTTTGAAAAGTACAAAGATTTTAATAATCCTAATTCCTCTAATACAACGACATGGGTTATCTTTGTATTTATTTTTGTCTTTTTCACATATTTTCATTAATGTCTTTAAGTTTTCAGTGTACAAATATTGCATTGCCTTAATTAAATTCATTCCAAAATATTTTATGATTATAATGATATTATTTTCTTAACTTCCTTTTTTGGATAGTTCATTCCTACTTCATATGAATGCAACTGTTAATCCTATGGTGGAACTTTCTATTTTTGAGGTCTGACGTTGCATCATTTAAATTCAGAATTCTTTTGTGTGTGTTAATTTTGTATCCTGCAACTTTTCTGAATTGTTTTGTTATTTTTTCTAAAAAGTTTTTTTCGTAAACTTTTTATGTTTTTCTAGATATGAAGCCGTGTTCTGTGCAAATGGAGATAATATTTCCTTCAACATTTGGAAATTCATAAACTTTTATGTCTTTAAACAATCTTTCACTTTTCTAATCTCTTCTCCTTCACTGAGTTTAGAAAGTATATATATTCTTTCACTTGGTGGGGTTTAGAGTGCAGTTTTCATCCTTTTTCATTCTTTCTTCTACCTGTTCCTTTAACAGACTAATTTCTAAAAACTTGTGTTTAATTTGTTGATTCTTTCCTTTGCATGGTTAATCCTATGTTGGAGCTTTCTATTTTTCAGTTCTGACATTGCATCATTTAAATTCAGAATTTCCCTTTAGTTACGCTGTTATTGTTTCTACTTATTTACTAAACTTCTTATTTTGTGCATAGGTTGTTTTTCTGATTTTAATTAGTTAACAATCTGTCTTTTCTTGCATCTTCTTGAACTTTTAGAAAAAGATTATATTTAATTTTTTGTTAAGCAGTTCATAGATTCCCATTTATTTGGAGTTTATGATTAGGTCACTGTTAATTCCCTATAGTGATATCATCTTTGTTTAATTCTTCATGATCTGCCTAGTATTGAATTTGTATCTGTGCAAATTGAAGGAGTAAATATCTCTTCCAGTCTTTATAATATTGCCTCAGCAGGTAGAAAACCTCTCCTGTTGGTTACAAGGCTGATAGGATTGCCTTCATGTTTGTAGTTTGAATAGCTATGAACCAGGTCACGTGGTTGCTGCATCATGCACAGTAAGCCCTTCGGGTATTAGGTCCATTATTAGGACCTCAAATAGAGGGGGCTGATGCATTTTCCCTAGACTGACTGTATTAATCACCTTTTTTTTTTTAGCTTTCCCATATCTGGGGCAAAATACGTAGCATCTATAATTTAAAAAAGGAGTGGGTTCAATATGCATCCATTAAGTGAAATAAATAAGAAATACATGTGTAAATACTGAATAGTTTCTCTAGTGTGAGAAACTGAGAGTGTAAATAAGGATTAAAATGATTAATAACTAATAATTGATACTTTGAAATAAGAAAAGGTCCAAAGGGGTAGGGGTGATGGGAGGAGATGGGGAAAGGGAAAAATGGAAAGGAAAAATTACAAGAAAAGGAAAAAAAATGGAAATGAAGTATGTAAATAGGAAAGGGTGGAAGGGTGAAGGGCACACAGGCAATGGGGAAAAAATAAGAACCAAGATACATCATGTACAGGTACAAGCACCCAAAGATAAATGTAAACATATTGTATACTTAAAATGTACCAATAAAAGAATTTAAGGAAGAAAGAAAGAAAGAAAGAAAGAAAGAGAGAGAGAGAAAGAAAGAAGGGAAGGATGGAGTGGGTTGGGCCGGGGATTTAGCTCAGTGGTTTCACCACCCGCTCCCAAGTTCAAGGACCCAAGTTCAATCCCTGGCACCAAAAAAAAAAAAAAAAAAAAAGGAAAAGGTTAATTTTGATCATGGTTTCAGAAGTTTTAGTTCGTGGCCATGGTCAGGTAGTGCCAAAGTTGATACATTATGGCATAAAGGCATAGAAAAGCAAAACTCCTCACTTCATAACTGGCAGAAAGTAGAGTGGAACAATGCCAGAGAGGAAAAGCCCAGGGACTTGATATAAAACCCAGGTTCACTCCTTCATGACTTCCTCAGGAACACCCAGAAATGTGCTTTATTTACCTCCTGGGTAGCTTTCAAGCCAATCAAGTTTGTCATTCAGTTTAACTGTAACACTTACTGACTGCTTCCAGAGCCTGGATCAGTAGGGCTCATTCTTGGACAAGAGTCCAGTGAGGGCCTGGTGACAGTGGACTTGTTATCTCTCTAAGTTATCCTGCTTAGTCCCTTTGAAAGTTGCTTTCTGTATGGTCAAAGTATGGGTTCCTGGCTGTGTGAGGATGCTTTTGACTGCTGCTGAGAGAAGCTGAAACTGAATTACAGGGTTGCTTCACCATCTAAAAGCAATGCTGATGTCTGCAGGTCTGTCCTTGGGGTCATGGACAAATGTACATCCTATGGATTGGCTGGTAGGCAGAACTGCCCCTCAATGATTACAGAGTAGTGCTGGAGCCAGGTAAGGGATTTACTTTAGGATCCATAAATGAATGTGGTTGGCACACCTCCTCTGTGGAACTGAATGTATGTGTGTATTTAAGTAGGTCCTTGGCACACAGAACCTCTTCTAGACTACAGCTGAAAGGTCCTAGAACTTATTTCAGAAACTTCAATCAAAATGGAATCAATAGCTCTGCCATTATGGAAATGGATGTGCTTGTCTTACAGTGTCTCCTTGGTCAGGCAAGAATGCACCCAGATTACTGCTGAGAGGGTCTGGAGCAGGATCACGGCTATCATTGAGTTCAGTGAGTTTCTTAACTGAGTCACAAGTAGGCACAAGTCTACCCTAGTCCCTTTAGATGCTATTAATGGCAGATGCAAGGTCAAAAAGAGCTGTAACTAAGTATCCAGAAGAAAGATCTCTTTCTGGGTCTGTAGCCAACAGTATAGTCATTTAGCCTGCAATAGAGACAGCTGCCTGCCTTCTCAAACCAACACAGTATGGGCTCCAGCTCCATTGGGGTTTCACAAATTCCTACTTGGATCCCACAGCTCCTACAATGATACTTTTGTTGATGAATACTGGTAAATAACTTTTGCTTTGGGAGCAATGCATAGAATCTCTTATGCTATTTGGCCTATGTTTCATATTTACAATCCTTTTTTTTTACAGGGGCTCAGAACTAGTATATATGGAAGAGGTGTTCTGTTGGTGCATTATTTTTGTCTAAGTACTTGTTTACTTTCCTCCATTTCAATTTTCAGGCTCTATTTTCTCTAAAAAATTTCATGTTTCAAATCCAAAGACCCATAAACCTGGACATTTCATTGTAAATTCCTTACATTAGTACAGCCAGAAATTCTCTTGTAAGTCTATCTAATCAAACATTGATGTGTCTATATTTTTTTAACACCGATCTGGTAAAAAGTATAATATGTTACATATAATACATTCTAATATGAATCTAAAATTAGGTATCTTAAGTCCCATAGTTAAACTGATATACTTTTAAACATGTGACCCTAAGAAATCTAATGGATGAATTACAAATATTTTTACTGGCTGATTTTATCATATCAAATTAATGGAATAAGTTGCAGTTTGTATGTAGTATATACGTTCAGTTCCTACTGCTACAACTAAGCATATAAACCTTGCAAGTTTTAAGCAAAAAATGCTTATTTACTTCACGAGTTTGAAAGATTGAATTCCACAATTAGGTAAACCCATCTATTTGACCTCTAGTGATGGTTCTCTTGACTGTATCACATTAGGGCAGCTGATATAATGGTAGAAGCATGTGTGATGGGGATAGATCACATGACAAGATAAAAATCAGAGGAGAATTTGGGAAAAGGCTAGGCTTGTTCTATTATAATAACCATTTCATGAAATTAACTAGGGCTTTAAGAAAATTTTTTCAGTTTCTTCCAAGAACAGTGCCCTCAATGACCTCCCACTAGATATGACTTGTTAAAGTCCCTACCATCTCTTAACTCCAACACAGTAAGGGCCAACTTTAAAACATGTGAAGCCTCAGGGGACAAAGCATATGCAAATAATAAGAGCAACACATTACTTAATGGTTCTCTCTTGGAATAAGAAATTCAATAAGCTATTTGCATGTCTTGCCTATAAAAAGCACTTTCAACTTTTAGGTATTCAGTCAATGTACTCAGTTTATAACAAAATAAAGATAACTATAATAAATATCTGCTCTTGTGTGCAAAAAAAAATAGATTGATAAGGTATTTTTCCTGGAGTAGTAAATAATTTTTCAGCATTCAGGTGAAACAGAGTTTGATTTGTAGTCTGCCTGAACTATAGTTTTTTCCTATCAGCCCAAGCTATTTTCCATTAGAGCAGATACTCCAGACCACTGAATTAAAATTGTAAAAAAAATGTTAGCTTAAGTTCAAATCAATGTTTCTAAATAAGACCTACCTCACATGAGTAAGCAGTTGAAGTGTCTATTTATGAGTAGTTGAGGAGTATAAATCAAGAAGTCATTTAAATCTCAGAATCTCTTACATGACGTGTTTCTTTGTTGAAGTCTACTTTTAGCCACTTTAGACTATTTTAGTATGCTTATTGTGTAAAATCTTGACAGAATTATGGGACATTCACTTGGCACTAATCCCATAAATTTTTAAAGCTTTATCATGATTCAGATTGTTTTTTATTATCTGCATTAATTGGAAGGTATCCTTCCATGTCAATTAGGTCTTGATCACAGTCATTTTGAGACTGTGATATAGAAAAGAGAGATTTCATAAGATAAAAGAAAAAAAGATTACACTTAGAGATGACAGCATAAATGAAGTCATGTTTATATTGTCTCTAACTAACTACATTATATATGAAGATTTCATTTTCAAAATGTTAATTGTCTCTTAAGGCAATGAGATAAAACTTATGTTTATCATGAACATATGTATCTGAAAAAGTAATGGATCCTTTAATGCCTGATCAATTTTCGGCATTGTTATGGGAAGCCAGTAAATGATAAGGTATAAAGACTGCTGATTACTTGCTAAGAGTGTTATAAAATATTTTGAGACATATTTTGTGTGTATCTTTCATCCTAAAATAAGTTATTTCTATAGTTTCAACAATATGGTTCTTATTTTATAATTATATGATGAATATTTAATTTTCCTTATATATACAAAAATGATTTGACTCAGACCATTGTTTTTTCCTGCAAAATGCTACTTAAGGCACTGGAATTTTAAAGACACAACAGCAAACCTGTAATGCACAGAGCAGCAATTGTTACTTGATAATATTGAAACATTTTCTTTCTTTTTTTGTGTTAAGTGCGTTTTTAATTTTAGTGTAATGCAATTAGACATTATTAAATAAAATATAAAAATACTCTTCTTATCTCTATGAAAATAAACAAAATATCATAACAAAATAGAGAATGACTATAGCTAATACACCGTGTACCATAATCTTAAAATAATGACCAAAATTTTACTCAGAGTACAAGTTAAAGACAAAAGAAGACTCTCCTACAAAAAAAAAAAAGGAAGAATAAGCAGGTAATAGCTCAAAATTTTCTTTCCAATGAACTAAGAACTGAGAGAAACTAGTAGTGTAAGTGAAGCAAATTAGCATATATATGTATATACATATATGTATATATGGGGGGAGAGAAAAGAATGCAAAAATGGAATATAGAGAAATAGGAAATAGGCAGAAGTTCAAATAATTTTCCAAATTATCAAATATTTCATTTCTGTGCACATTGTGGGAAGGAAACAGTTTCTGCAAAAGAGTAACATTCTGGGACATGTAATAGAACAGCATGTCTCACAAGGAAATATGTTCTATTAAACATAATGAACTGGGGTGATTTTCCTCAGACTTGTGCATGGTGGAGGGTAATCAAAGGCACTGTTGGGGTGGAATAAAAAGACCTTCCAAGAAAGAAATTTTTCCTCTTTTTACACAATAAAAATTCAGTTTGTTCTTTTATTTCCAAAGCTCATTTCTGACCAACACCAAAGCTATATTGTTGGTAATATTCTCCCATTCCACTTTTAATAGAAACAAGTAGCATTTTTCAATTGAAGTTTTCAGTTGTCCAATGTGTATAAAAGCAAAGTATAAAGAAACAAATATAAAAATGTGTTATTTTATTGAAACACATCAACCAAAAAGTGTTTGCTTTGGGTGAAACACACATACTATAAATATTCTTAATTGCTGTGTCCCCTTAAAGATATGTTGTCTTGAATTCTTTAGAAAAAGCTCCTTCTATTTTACCCATCTATATTCAGATGGTCCTTAATTTCAATGGCTTATGTCCCAGTAAAGTCATAGTAAATTGAAAATATCAAGAGAAAAAAATGAGTTTAATTCTCCTAACCTACAAAACATCATAGCTAAGCAAAACTACATGCTGTAGAGCATTGGTTGTTCACCTCCTTGATAGTATCGCCAGCATGCAAGTTTAATTCACAACTGAGTGTAGCCAGATAAACATCACATACATCAATTTAATGAAATCATCACACAAACTGATTCAATGAAATACTTAAATTTTGAAGAAAAGAATGAAAAAATTAGTAAGTGGTGGGGAGTGGAAGAAATTCAGAAATCCTATCATAAATCTTTTATAAAGCAATGTGTTGAACAACTTTTACTAATTATTGCTATAGTAGGTGCAAAAATTTCTGTATTCACAAATATCAGTGAGTTACCATAGTAGAAATCTGTTTTGCTACTATGATTGTGGCAGGTTGAATATTTTAGGTAAGCAAGAAGCTTCTTCTGCATGCTGATTCAGGGTCCAAGAGTCATGATCCTCCCATTATGAACACCCTTTAATGGCTGGTCCCCAACCAACACTTTAATGGCTGGTCTTCATTTACATTTAGCTGGTAGAAGGAGAAAAATTGATCAAAAATCTGTTCTATAAATGACTTAACAAACATGAGGCACAATACAACAATTTTCATTTGGTTTATTAATTAGTGATAGCTAATTAGATGAATTCACCTAGGTTGCAGGAAAGAGGGAAAGTAGTACTAAGCAGGGAAGCCACTTCTCAATGATAAATTTAACAATAGGGGTTGATTGTTTATTTGGCAAACACCAGTATTTCTCTACTTCATGTTCTTTTCATCTGAGAACAGGAGACTAGATGTCTAGACAGATTATCATAATATTGTCATAAAATTAATAATACGTTATACTTTCTGTGGGTTAATAGTTTCTCTAGTGTGGGAAACTGAAAGTGTAAATAAGGACTAAAAGGTACAATAGACAATGTGAAATAGGAAGAAAGGGGGCAAAGGGGAAGAGGAAGTGGGAGGGGTAGGGGAACGGAAAGAAGGTAATGGAATTAATATGAGAAAATGAAAAAATGGAAATAAAGTCTTTGTAAATAGGGAGGATGGAGGGGTTGAATGGAGGGCAGGGGAAGGGGGAAAAATAAGAACCAAGAGAGATTATATAAAGATGCAAATTTTCAATGACGAATGTCATTATGTTGTATACCTAAAATATAACAATAAAATAAAAAATTAAAAAAAAATGACCCAAAGGTTTTTGTATTAATTTTTTGAGAAATTTACTTAATTTACACATTAGATTGATAATTGGTATAAATAGATGGATTACTTTTAAATCACAAATTTGATTATCATTACAAAATACAGGTGAAATTCAGCAATTAATAATGACTGCTAGTGAGTCTTTTATAAGAAATTATCCATTTTTATGAATTAAAATGTGCAACTTCTTTAAATTTCATTGTTCTACAATTTTTGCATTAGCATTTTTATTATTGGCAACTTTTTCTCTTATGAATTATGTATTCCTTTCATACAATTTTCTGTTGCCTTCTAAAAGAAAAAGATAGGAAGACAAAATGTAAGAAGTAAAATTAATTAGAAGACTGATTGGAATAGGGGGAACCTCCTTAGTTTCCACCAACAGTGAAGTTCTTGTAAAAATAGTGGTGCAGCTATTCAACAGACTTCTATTTTTCTCTACAGAGGGATGAACAAGTTATATAAAGTACTACCATGACAAGAGCTCCAAGGTACACACATACAATGTGCATCAAGTGCAATTTTACATAAAGGAAGAAGAAATTCCAGAAGGATAAACAATACATTAAAAAAATTATCCCCAGGAAGGTATTACTGGGAGATAATAGAGCCTTTAGAAAGCGGGGTGTGATGAGAAGTCTTTAGGCAATTGTGGGCGTGCTTTCAAAGGTGACCATGGGGCTCCACCCTCTCCTCATTTTATCTTTTCTTTCTGGACATGAGGTGACTGGTTTTCATCAATCATGAACTTCTGCCATAATGTTCTACCTCCTCACATTCCCAAAGAAATGGGGCAAATTTACCATAGACATAAACCTCTAAAAACATAAATAAAGTACAAAAAACATTTTCTCTTTGTTAGATGATTACTTTGGGTATTTGTCATAGTGATGGAAAGCTATCACACAGGATAAATGAAGACAGAGTCGAAGAGTGATCCCAATGTTCATCTTGTTCGTTTAAAAATATTATCTACGGGCCGGGAATTTAGCTCAGTGGTTCCACCACCTGCTTCGCAAGCATAAGGTCCTGAATTCGATCCCCAGTACCAAAAACAAACAAACAAAAAACCACGAAACAATATTATCTAATCAAAAATAAAAAATAATAAATAAGAATATAAAGTAGGAGGGACATGAAAAGTAATTGGCCTGAAGAAAATAGGCTAATGATAATTGAAAAATAATGTTGACTAACTTTCATCTTTCCTTATTGTTTTCACTTATCCTGCCATTAGAATCTGTTAGGTCCCATCATCACTCCAGCTCTGTTGATATCCCCAATCTGTGCTGGCTTCTTCAGTGTATTTTTTTTTCCATAATTCCACTGCACATATTTCCATCTCTTATATTGTCAACCTGTCCTGGAAAAATTTTTCATCATCATTTCTACAAAGTTCTTCTCCTGTCCTTCACTGTTACTGGTCACAGTATTGCCTTATCTCCATTCACAAGGCTAGAAAAAATATACATATATATATTTCCACAGCTCATCCTTACCTGTTATTCTTATTACTGCATTCCAAGTTTAGTTTTATTTTCACCTTATTTTCCCTAAATTTCATCTTCTATATTTTAAGCAGATTTTCAAAATATTAGTTTTTATTATGATCCTTCTCATCCCAAAGTAATTAGTGAGTATCTGTCAGGAATAACACACCAGTACACTTTTTTTCAGGTAATTTACTTAGTTATTTTCATACATGTTTTTGAATTCAAAGGCACAATTATCATATCCTTTTATATCTTTGAGTAAATATCTAATATTGAAGAATAATTGCATAAAAATAAAAGATAAATTGTCAAATTCTGTGGATTTATATTTCCAAGAAAATTGACTTTAAAATTTAACTTAATAAAATAAATTTTATGCTTCAATGTAAAATTCTAATTTATTCAAGGTATAATTATAGATGCTACTGGAAATTTAGATGTGTTATTTTTATATGGTTAATAGGACTATCTTTTTTCAGGTCTATGCCTAAAATGGAATGAAAAATACACTGTAGAGCTTATCTGGATTATACTGGATTTTCAACTGCAACAGGGAAGGGGAACAGAAATTTAAAAGTAGAATATTTTAGAGATAAGTGGCTTTTCCAAATTTCCCCCTGCAGACCTCAAGCACAAAGCCAATACCCTTTCCTACATCAGTCCAGAAGAAGTGACAGGTTATAGAGATGCTGGATCCAGGAGGTAAGGGCTCAGTTTCCTTTCTATCAGAAAGGAAGAGGGAGTAAAACAGGGATTGGGTGTGACAGAGCAAGCTTGGACAAAGTGTTCTCTCGTGGTTTACCCCATTTCTCTTTCTTTTTTTTTTTTTTTAACCATAAGTCCTTTGAAAACGTGGACACATTCACATGATGATGTCAGATAAATAAATCTCTTCCATCTCCTTGGAGGTAGCTTTGAATAAATCCTTTTTCCTTTTCATCAAATTAAATAGCCTCATTTGATTGGGTTAGAAGCCAGTAAATGAAATTGAGCTTATGGAACTATGTGGCCAACAACACAGTAAGTATTCAATATTAAATATCTGAAGCTTAGGTAGCTAGGAAGACAGAAGGGCCATAATAGAAAGGGGTCTCTCAGTGCAGAAGGAAAGATTTATAACAGCATATAAAAATTCAAGTGATAGTTCATTTTCTTTTCTAAGAAATATATTTAAATTTGATTGCAAATTAAGGTTTTGTTCAGTAGTGATCTTTTAGTTTCAAGTTTGTAAACTTCAAATGTATTTTAAAGTTAAATAAGGCAAGGTGAAATAGAAGTTTTTATTCTTTGTAGAAATAATATAACTTTTATGTTTACCAATATGTTAATTGCTTACATTAAAGAAAAATGGTACTGTTCAAGTTATTTGGGTGAAGCTGAATTTATTCAAAGCAATAGGCAAGGGAGATTGATGGTAACTATTGAATCAAAAGTTGAAAGGGTTATAAGCACAGAAGAGAGGTAGTGGAAGACAACCAATGGTTGTTAGCAGAAAGATTGATCATTGTGAATAGGTCATCTATGTTTGCTAGCTGGCAATTATCACAGATAGGTTTCTGATCTCCAGTGCAGACTGGGAGATTGGGTCTCTTTCTTGATGACTGTCAGTGAAAGGGATGGTTCCTAGGTACTTTTAAAAGATGTATATGTGTTACAAAACTCACCAGAGGTTGGATGAAAGAATCCTAAGTATTCCATTGTAAAAGCTCTAAGTGAGAGAACTCAGAAGCCTATAGTCAGGAAGCAACTTTTAGTCAAGCTGAAGGAAATCTTAAGACTGTCTTGGTTATTTTAAATAAGTGAATAAAAACTTATGCATGATTTGGAGAACTTAAGGTTAGAATTGAATGGAATGTTTAAAAAATAACTCAAGAAGAAATGTATGTATCAGGATAAGGGGTGGTCTGATCAAATTCCAGATAAGAGATATGCTTTCTATTATGAATAGAACTGATATTTTGGTAAATATAATAGTTCTCCCAACATTTAGAAAAATATACTGTGAATATTACTTTAATGGGTAGGCATAAACTCAATATCCACAAGATGCAAAAGTTCTCTCATAGTTAAATATTATAAGTGTTTTCAACTTGGTAAAAAGTGGGGAAATAGTATAAAAGCCATTAAAAGCTATTTTGAAATCCAAATAATGCATTGCAATACAATAAATACAATGGCATTCTTAAACAGTTTGTATTTTTAAATTATATCAAATTATTCGGTAGCACATATCTTTCTTTTTGTGCAAAAGATGTCAGAGACTGACAGTGATAAATAATCTTGGATTTAGTTATTCAGTATATGATAATGTCCTATTCGTAAGTGAATAGCTTTATCTGCTAGTGATTTTTTAAAAGTGCTTTTTACAACTGAGCTGTTATAATAAAGTCTCTATATTTACCAGAGTTACAGCTTTCAATGTTTGTCCTGAAAATCCAAAGGATGACATAACCCATTATGTTCTACATACTGGGTACATACAGTAATCTTAAGGTAATCACTTAAGTATTCAAGTCAGACTGGAAATCATCTTATTGTAAAGACTGATTTAAAAAATCTTAGGTATACTTTTGTCATTAATCAATGGTGATCAAATTAATGTTGAAAAAGGAACAATACTAGAATTTTCAGCCTGATAAAATTTCAGTAACTTTTACATTTGATTTCAACTAGTCAGTGTCTTTTTTAACTTTTTAAAATATTTTATAAGTAAATAATCAAAAATAAGAAAAACCACACACAAAAAATCTGCGTATGTATGTTTACCTTTCAGTCTTAGAGATCAAGGCTGAAATAATTCTCTGAATAAAGTAGTGAAAGCTTTCTTTGTTCATCTAAAACCTGTAACATCACATTATACCTCTATATAAAACATTAGTTATATTTTTAACTTACACATAGATAAATTATAGGCAAGCTAGTGGGGTGAAATTTACACCACATTACTTTTTTGTATTATTACCTATTTTGTTCCTGATACACTGTTAGGAGGAAATCTAGAGAAGCTCACTGCATGTTCACTGTGTTGTAATAATGAGATTTCAGCAAAATTTTCCTCATATTCACCAATTTGTATTTTAAATTACTCAAGCAAAACGTATTTTGTGAATATATATATACACACACAGAGTATGATTTGTTTTTATTTTGCTCACAGCATTTATGTTACAAATATATTTGTTATCTAGAATTAAGTGACTTATGGAAATTGTTTAAAATAAGAATTAGAAGACAGGAAAAATTTTGTATTTTAGTAATCAAAACATATTTTAAGAATATATATTTATAAATGGGTCAAATGAAATAAAAATCTTTCTTA
Organism: Heterocephalus glaber; assembly: GCF_000247695.1. The sequence continues at coordinate 24,801,261 of NW_004624748.1, read as the reverse complement.
AAAATAAAACATACTTTAATTCTTCATTATCATCTTGGTTTAAGAGAGTTTCTGTCTTTTTGAGTGAATTAAAATTTTAAAAATGAAACATGGTATATGTTTGACCGACAAGGAGGTAAATATAATGACAAATAGCTACTCATAAAATCTTTTGTTATAGGAGCATGTATTTGTTCATTTAAGTAGGAAAAAATAGTATTTTCTTGTAAAAATGTAAAAGCATGTTTCTATAAGTGTATTTGCTCAGTAGAAATTTTTTTTAGATTTTGAGAATTTAAGGTTGTTGTCTTATGGAAAGTTATAATTTTAAAATTATACATTAAGGAAAGCAGAAACTTCAGGAAACAAAGTTACACAAGATTACAATGTCTTTTTTCCTTCCAGGAAACTTACTATATTTTATTTTCCTCAAGGCCTTATAGATAAAATAAGCCTGTAAATTGCGATCCAGGCTTCCTCGCCTGTAAATCAAGCCTGTACTTTTCACCGACAGACCTTCGACCTCAAGGAAGCAATGCTATTAAGTGGGAAGCATATTTTAAAACATCAGATCCATGCAAATGGTTTACTTTCTAATCTAGTCCACAAAATGAATGGCCTGACAAACAACAGAAATGGATACAACCAAACCATATAAAAAATCCCCATATGCACCTATCTCCTGAGAGCCTGAACTCCCCTCTGAGAGTATACTTCTGTCTGCCTAATATAGTTCTTCATGACTCTCACTAGTGCATCTTGTAAATTCCTTTTCTATGAGGAAGTTAGCAAACCTACAACTTACCCTCTGGTGGGGAGTGTTGAGTTCCCCAGCTCCTCTTTAGGCTCCCTCCTTGACACCTGCAGATTTCATTCACTAAGTGAGTAATCATGCTTCTGCTAGCTCACCCATTTAACATGCCTATTGTCATAGTTGTGTACCAATTCCCTTGATCATGTCTATGAAACTTTATAGAATTATATGTTATTCAACTTTATAAAATATATAATTTACACAATTATAAATATGACTTATTTATAACTATAAAGAAGAAATCAGTTGCTTCTATGCAGTTTTCACAGTGTTCATTTTAACAGTATAAAATATTAAGTTACATAATCTATTAAACCAGTACTTCTAAAGTTTTAACAGATATTAGAATAAGTGGAAGGGCTTTTTAACCATATTACTGGCCCTCTTCTCTGTCTTTCGAAATTAGTGAATCTGATTCCTTAAAATTTGTACTTCTTGCTGATATTGATGCTGCTCGTGAAGAGACCAGATAATTTCACCATTTTATTATTGTATTTGTATGTAAATGTATTATATAAAAACCTTACTGCTGTAGTTTATGCTGTAACACACATTTTTACAAATGTAGTTACCACCTTTAATTAACTCATTTCCAGTCATCTGCCATACTCTGAGGCACTTGTCATTTTTCTGTATAGAAAGTCAGGAATATGAGATTAGACACTGAGTCATGGCATTTCATCTTAAAAAATAGACAGACCTGATATTTGGATCCAATTAACCTACTTTCTAATTCTTTAAATTCTATTTAACACTGGTTTAACAGAACGATTTGCACCAATTATAAGGTTTTTATAGCTTAATAGTTTTTCAGTCTAGCATTGCCTCTCTCCGATGAACCAGAGATATTTATGCTTCCTAAATGGCCATTTCACTAGTTCAGTCGTCACTAACCTAACGCACACATGCTGCAGCAGACGCATATAACCCTCTCTATCCACACATGAGCCAAGTCGCCTCAGCATCACCCCAGCAGCCGAGCAATCGCTAAAGGTGCATATAGGAGCCGTGTTGGCACTTCGTGATAAATAAGTGGGTTCTGGGTTGCAGTTTGAGCACTCAGTCTTTAAAAGATGCCCCAGCACTGCAGTGTGTTAATGTTGTCTGTGTCAGACGTTCCCTTAAAATACAGGAACAAATACCTGACTCTAGGTGCTTCTCAGAGTGTCCAACAATAGAAGTGAGGGAGAAGTTATATACTGGCTTATAGAAGTGCTTGTATGACTGTTTTTAAATACTTGACATGAAATAATTGTATATGTACCAGAATTTGATGAAAGACAAGTCTTTATTAACATTCCCCCACTACTTTTTTACTAGGGAGTAAAAGCATCAATATTTACTTAAACCAACTTGTAATTATTATATTTAGTCAAATTATTTAATAGCTTTTCATTTTTATTCGATCAATTTTTAAATCCGATGTTTCTTTCCACTTTCTATTAATAACAAAGAAAGGGAGTCTTCAGTAAGAGTTCACTGTCATGCCCATACAGCAGTCTTTTAATTGTTGTTATGAATAAGGAGGGCCAATTGACATTATGGATGCAGTTTAGTGTCCTGGAGAAGCCCTCGGCATTCACATTGTAATCTGTATAGTAACTGGAGATCTTTTAGTAGAAAGTAAAAATCTAGGAATAAGTTTACAAGTTTAAAATTCTTCTTTTTATTCATTTGAGCATAAATTTATTTAATGGGTTAACATTCTTTACTGCTACTATGTACCATGCACTGAAGCTATAAACGCAGAAAAGAAATAGAGTCTTTTCTGAAAGAAATGACAAGCTGTGGGAAAAGATGGACAGAAATCATTACACAATATATGATGACAAGACTACAGAAACTAAAAACATGAGATTTAGGAAGCCTGTTCCTTAAGATTTCATGAAGTTCTGTATATGTGGAGCAAAGTGGAAGGAAAAGAAATGAAATGTGATGTAAGAATGTATTATATCTTGAGATAAGGTCTAGTTTGTCCTCAGGATAATGGTGTGAAATTGAAAGATTTTTAAATGTGTAGTGGCAATATCTCCATAGAGCCTTCCTGTCCAAGGGCATCTTTTCACAGCTCAGTAGATAGTGAATGCCTAAGGCATATTCCAAAGTGAGACTATTGTGTCCTTTACAGAAGTCATTGCTACTGTCACCCTGGAGAACTGCATGCTGCCAGAGTTTTAGGAAAGCTACAAGAACTGCCTTTATTCTCAGTGATCCAACATGATAGTCATTCATAACAAGCTGTTTTTCCTATAACCCTTAAGCAGACAAGATTTTGTTTGTTTGTTTGGTCAGTTGATTATCTTTTTCTTTATCATTAATCCAAATTAACCTTCCCCAGTGCAATGCAGTTTGACACATACTAAGGGCTGAGGGTCAGTGGAAGATGCAAAGGCTCCCATAAAATTTTTCTACCTTTAGATTTTCTGAGGAAACAAACATGAAAGTACTGATGGAGGTGGTGATGCCAATATAATATGGTGTTCCCAGCCAAATCTAGGGCTTATAAATCAGAAAGGAATAGAATATCTAGAAAATTTATATGTAGATAAAGTCATAACCAATAATGTTAGTAGTGAAAAGCTGCACCAGTTTCAGATCAAAATGGATAGCTAGAGAGTGTAGAAGGTTTCTTATATGTCAACCAAAGGTTTTTACTTTCCAGCAAAGTACACTAGACAGAGAGAGAGAGGGAGACATGAGAGAGGGATATATATATATATAGAGAGAGAGAGAGATTCTAAATTATAAAACTGTTTTATATGTCAAAAAAGTTTTAATGAAGTTTGACTTAGTAAAATTATCTTACATATTTTATATGTTCTTTGGCCCATTAGTGCGGTTTTCAATCTGTTTATATGATAATTAACTCTATAAGGTTTTGTAAGTTAAATGAATCTGATGCTGGAAAAATAATAGGGGGTGAATAAAAGGGGTTAAAAGAAAAGAACTGAAATATGTTATGTACATGTGCTTATACACTACAGTGAATGTCATCATTATGTACAGCAAACATGTACTAACAAACATTTTTTAAAAATAAATTTTACATATATTACCTGAGGATAGTATTTAATTTTTATTAATTATTTTAACTGGTATATCAAATTGTACATGTCAGTATGGTAACATTTAATATTTTATTACTTGTGCAAATCTTGTAGGGTATAAATCAGGCCAAATACATCATTTTCTGAAAACATCATTTGTCTTATGCTAGAAAATTGAAAATTCTCTACTGTAACTATTAGAAAAGTGTAGTGCATCATTGTTATCTTTATTCACTGGCTATGCAGGACCAGCCCAGAAGTCATTGTTTTTCTCTAACTCTAACTTAGTACTCTTTGTCAAAGTGTACTCATCCCTTCCTCCACTGCTACTCTCCTCAGCCTCTGGTATTCTAGTCTCTGGTATTCTAGTCTCAATTACTGTATGATCAATATTTTAGAGTCTAGGTATGAGCTATATAATGAAGTACTTGTTCTGTTCCTTGTTTACTTCACTTAATGACCTAAAGTTTTACTCTTTTTGATGAAAACAACAACATTTCAGCCTTTTTTATGGCTGAACACTGTTTCACTGTTCATTTGTACTACATTTTCTGTGTTCATTATTCAGTTGCTGGACACTTTAGTTGTTTCCATTTCTTGGCTATTGTGAATAGTGCTGCAGTAAACATGGGCATTCAAGTTTTCTGAAAGATTTGTTTCATTCCATTTGGATATATACCCATTAGTGAGATTGCTAGATCAAGTATTTGGTGTGTATTTATTTTTGAATATCTTCCATATTGTTTTCCATATGGCTATATTAATTTACATTCCAAAACCCAGTGTCAACAATTCCTTTCTCCAGAGGTCTCCAGAGCTGAGGAGCTGAGCCTTTCAGGCTCCGGTACCACCACCTCCAGTGCAGAGGAGCAGAGCCCCACCCAGCTCTGAGGAAGTGAGCCTCATGGGCACCAGCAGCACACCCTTGCCGGTTGAAATGGAAAGACACAGAAACAAGTTTCAAGACCAGACTTCCAGATCATCTAAAGCAATTCCAAAGGGAAATGAGATGGAAGAATCTAATACTGAAATACCTGGAATCCCTGAACTGGCAACAAAAAAGGATCTGGAAAAAATGAAATCAGAAATAATTTCTCAGATAACAGCAGAGATTGTGCCCATAGTGCAAGACATGTTTAATAAGTCTAGAGAGGACACAGATTTAAAAAAAAATAGAGGAGCTGAGGAACATGATGGAATCCCAACATAGGAAACAAATGGAATCCATAAAATGATGCAAACAGATTTCCAGGAGATTAACAACTCCATTGAAAGTTTAGACAGCAGAATGAGCCAATGTGAGGACAGAATTTCAAATATAGAAGATAAGATTGCATTTAGTGACCAGGAAAAGAAAAATTTCTTTAAAATAGTAAGGGACAATGAGAAATTAATCCAGCAGCTGCTAGATGATGCAAAGAAGAATAACATAAGACTGATCAGAGTCAATGAAGAAACAGGAGAGAGTGCAGATGGCATAAAAAAAAACTTCACAGAAGTGATAGCAGAAAACTACCCAAGCGGGGGAAAAGAACTTGACATACAGATAAGTGAGGCATATAGGACTCCAATTCACCTTGATCAAAAAAATTTACACAAAGGCTTATAATAGTTAAGATTTCAGAAACCCAAGAGAAGAAAAAATTCTACAACTAGTTAGACAAAAGAAACAAATCACCTACAAAGGAAAGCCCATCAGAATCACAACAGACTTTTCAATGCAAAACTTTGAGGCAAGAAAAGCTTGGAGTGACATATTTCAAGCCCTAAAGGAAAACAACCTCCAACCCAGAATGATGTACCCTGCAAAACTGTCTTTCAAAATTGTTGGAGAAATAAGATACTTTTATGACAAAGAGCACCTTAGGAACTTCATGAATACCAAACCAGCACTCCAAAAAATTTTAGACAGTATCCTGGGAAAAGACAATGAGGATCACAACCCCAGGAAGCACAGCAGAATGAATCCATTAGGCACAACAAGAAATTAAATGTAAAGGGGGAGAATCCAACAAAAAGAAAAAGTCATGACAATGATAAGTCAATACATATCAGTTATAACCATCAACGTTAATGGTCTCGATTCACCAATCAAAAGAAACAGACTGCCAGGATGGGTCAAGAAGCAAGATCCAACAATATTCTGCATACAAGAAACACATTTAATTCCAAAAGAAACTCATATACTGAAAGTTAAAGGGTGGAAAACAATACTCCATGTGACAGGAACATGAAAAAAATCAGGAATAGCTACCCTCTTTTCAGATCAAGTGGATTTCTAACCAACACTGATTAAGAGAGGCAAAGAAGGAAACTACATCCTTGTAAAGGGAACAATGCAAGAGGAAGAGAAGACAATCACAAATATATATGCCCCAAGTGCTAGTGAGACCAACTATATAAAACAAATATTAATGGACATGAAAACTCAAATAAGCACTAATATAATAGTAGTGGGGACCTCAATACCCCACTGTCACAATTAGGTAGATCAACTAGACAAAAAATAAGCAACAAAATGCTACAACTCAATCAACTCTTGAACAAATGAATCTAACAGATGTTTGCAGAGTGTTCCACTGCACAAAATCAGAATATACACTCTTCAGCTGCACATGGATCATTCTCCAAAATAGATCAATAGTTGCTCATAGAACATGTTTAAGTAAGTGCAAAGGAATTTAACTTATCCACTGTATATTATCAAAACATAGTGTGCTGAAATTGGAGATCAATAACAAAAGAAACCACAAGAATTTCATAAACACTTGGAAATTGAACAACACACTTCTGAATAACCAATGGGTCACAGAGGAAATTAAAGAAGAAATCAGACAGTTCCTACAATTAAGTGACAATGCCAGTACAACATATCAGAATCTATGGGACCCAATGAAAGCAGTCTTATGAGGGAAATTCATAGCAGTGAATACTCAAATTAGGAAAACAGAGCATGCCCAATTAAACAACCTGATGCTAAACCTCAAGCTTCTAGACAAGGAAGAGCAGGACAAAACCAAAGCTTATACAAGGGAGGAAATTATAAAGATCAGAGGAGAAATCAATGAAATGGAGACTAAGAAAACAATACAAAAAATCAATGAAGTCAAGAGTTGTTTCTTCAAAAGAATAAACAAAATTGACAAACCCTTGGCCAAGCTCATCAGAAAAAGGAAAGAAAAGGCCCAAATCCATGCAATTAGGAATTAAAAAGATGAAATTACAACGGACCCAGCAGAAATTCAGAGGATCATCAATACCTACTTTGACAACGCATACACCATTAAGGTGGAAAACACAGAAAAAAACAGATTCCTAGATACATATGTATGAATTACCAAAGTTTAAAGAAGAACACCTAAAAATTGTAAACAACCCAATATTAATCAATTAAATTTAAAATGTAATTAAAACTTACCAACCAAGTAAAGCCTGGGTCCTGATGGCTTCATTGCCAAATTCTACAAGACATTTAAAGAGGAATTACTGCCACTACCATATAAATTTTTCATTGAAATTGAAAGGGAAGCAATACTCTCAAATTCATTCCTGGAAGCAAGCATCACCTTGATCCCCAAAGCAGAGAAAGACCCAACTGAAAAAGAGAACTATAGGCCAATCTCACTAATGAACATAGATGCAAAAATCCTTAATAAGATATTGGCAAATAGAATGCAGAAGGTCATCAAGAAGATCATGCACCCAGACCAAGTGGGATTCATCCCAGGGATGCAGGGATGGTTCAACATATGCAAATCAATAAATCTAATACACTATATCAATAGAGCCAAGGACAAAAACCATGCAATCCTCTCAATAGATGAACAAAAAACATTTGACAAAATCCAACATGCATTTATGATAAAAACCCTACAAAAAATTGGAATAGACAGTCTCTACCACAGTGTGATAAGATCCATCTCTGAAAAAACAAAAGCCAAAATCATGTTAAATGGTCAAAAACTAAAATCCTTCACACAAATATTAGGAATAAGACAAGGATGTCCATGATCACCACTCCTTTTCAACATAGTTTTGAAAACATTAGCCACAGCAATTAGATAAGAGAAAGAAATAAAAGGTGTAAAGATAGGAAACAAAGAAGTCAAATTGTCATTATTTGCAGATGACATGATACTCTATATAGAAGACCTCAAAATCTCCACCAAAAGTCTTCTAGACTTAATAACCAAATTCAGTGGAGTAGCTGGATACAAAGTCAAGATACAAATATCAGTAACTTTTCTCTACACTAACAACAGACTCACTGAAAGAGAAATAGGGCAAACAATTCCTTTCACAATAGCATGCACAAAACTGAAATAGCTAGGAATCAACTGAACAAAAGAAATCAAAGACCTCTTCTCTAAAAACTATAGCTCTCTGAAAAGAGGGATTGAAGATGATATCAGAAAATGGAAAGACATTGCTCCAGGGTATGAAGAATCAACATAGTGAACATGGCCATACTTCCAAAACTGCTATATAGATTCAGTGCAATCCCATATGAATTCCCAGTGGCATGATTTACGGACCTTGGGAAAACAATCCAAAAATTCATTTGGAACAAGAAGAGACCCAGAATAGAAAAAGCAATTCTAGGTAACAGAGACACTTTAGGGTGTATCACAACCCCCAACTTCAAACTATATGACAAAGCTACTGTGATAAAAAAAAGAGCATGGTGCTGGCAAAGAAACAGACCTGAAGACCAGTGGAACAGATCAGAAGATGCAGAAACAACTCCAGACAAACTCAGCCGCTTCATCTTTGATAAAGGAGCCAAACACCTTCACTGGAGGAAAGGTAGCCTCTTTAATGAATGGTGCTAGAAAAATTGAGTTTCAACTTGCCAAAGATTAAATCTAGACCTATATCTCTATAACCATACACTAAACTAAAATTGAACTGGATTAAAGATCTAAATATTAAAATAGAAATGCTGAGCTGGCTAGAAAAGAGGTTAGATAGAACTCTTGAAGACATTGGTGTAGGAAAAGATTTTATGAACAAAACCTCAGTTGTCTGTGAACTAGCACAAACACTCAACAAGTGGGATCTCTTCTTATTAAAAAGCATCTGCTCAGAAAGTGAAATCACCAACAATGGGAAGAGACAACCCACAAGGTGGGAAAAAATTTTCACCTGGTGCTCCTCAGACAAAGGTCTACTATATAGAATTTATAAAGAACTTAAAAACATCATATTTAAAGACCAAATCCAAAAATGGGCATCTGAATGAATAGACATTTCTCAGACAATGAAGTAGAAATAACTAATAAATATATGAAAAAATGTTCCACATCACTTGCCATTTCAGAGATGCAAATGAAAACAACACTGAGATTCCACCTCACCCCAGAAAGTATGACTGCTATCAAGAAACCAACCAATAACAAATGCTGGCAGGGCTGTGGGGAAAGTGGCTGTTCCACTGCTGGTGGGAGTATAGACTGGTGAAACCGTTGTGGAAATCAGTATGGAGATACCTCAAGGAACTAGGACTGGAAGTTCCATTTGACCCAGCTATGCCCTTGCTGGGTATCTTCCCCAAAGAATTAAAAGAATCATACCACACTGATTTATGTGCACTCATGTTCATAGCAGCACAATTTTTAACAGCTAAAACTTGGAAGCAGCATAACTGGCCATCAACTGGAGACTGGATAAAGAAAATGTGGGGTTTTTTTATATAATGGAGTACTATTGAGAACTAAAAAATTAGAAATTAGAGACATTATTAGCTATAAAATGGATGCATATTGAACCGATACTCTTAAGTGAAATAAATAGGACAAATGTGTAAATCCCAAATAGTTTCTCTAGTGTGAGAAACTGAAAGTGTAAATAAGGACTAAAGGTATAATAGATAATGTGAAATAGGAAGAAAAGGGGCAAAGAGGAGGGGGAAATGGGAGGGGTAGAGGAAAGGAAAGAAGGGAATGGAATTAATATGAGAAAATGAAAAAAATGGAAACAAAATCTTTGTACATAGGGAGTGATGGAGGAGTTGAAGGGAGGGCTGGGGAATGGGGAAAAAACAAGAACTAACAGTGATTATGTGAAGGTGCAAATTTCCAATGATGAATGTCATTATATTGTATACCTAAAATGCACCAATAAAATTAATTTTTAAAAAAATAATTCCTTTTTCTCCACATCCTAACCAGCACTTATCTTCTCTGTTTTTTGAGTATATAATTTTAATTAATTTTATTGGTACACTTTCGATATACATAATGATAACATTCATCATGGAGAATTTGTACCTCTACATAACACATCTTGATTCTTCTTTTTTCCCATTACCTTCATCTCCCTTCAATCCTTCTTGCTCTCCTCATTTACAAAACGTTGTTTCCTTTTTTTTCCCTTCTATTTATTTTTTCTTCTCTGTTTTGATGATAGCCATTCTTATGGTAGCCAGGTGATATCAGTTTGTGGTTTTGATTTGCATTTTCCAATTATTAAGGATGAGGGTGTTTGATATATCTATTGGCAATATGAATATATCCTTTTGAGAAGTGTCTAGTTAAGTTGAATTTTAATCGAGTGGTTTGTTTTCATGCTTCTGAGGTTTTGGAGTTGCTTAAATATTCTGAATATCAGTACCTAGTCAGATGTATAGTATGCAAAAATGGCTTGTCATTCTGTAGGTTATCCCTTCACTCTGTTTCTTTTTATGCACTCAAGTCTTTTAAATTAAAATAATTCCATTTATCTATTTTAGTTTTCATTCCATGTGCTTTTGGGTTATTGTCTGAAAATCGTTTTCCCACTCTAATATATTAAACGATTTTCTCCAGATTTTTTAAAATATTTCAAATATTGCCCTTTGACCTTTAATCTGTTTTGAATTGACTTTTATAACTAGAGAGAGATGGAAGTCTAGTTTTGGTTTTTAACCAATGGATGCCCAATTTTTTAGAATAATTCCCTGCAAAGACTATTCTCTTTTTGATACCCATTATTTGAACCTTCAGTGAAAATAAGTTTGTAGTATATGGAGGAGATTTTTTCTAGGCTTTTTATTTTGTTCAGTTGTATCCATTTTTATGTCAATACTAAGGTGCTTTGATTTTATGGCTTTGCCTTAGGTATAGAAGCCCAGCAGTGGAATAATCTCTGCCTTATTCTTTTATCTGTCTATCCCAAACCTGAGAGACCTTTCAAATAGTGCATGTGGGGACCCTGTTGATTAATTTTCCTTTGTTTTTCTTTACAAAAATAGATTGATAGATTTAGTTTGCATGGTGTTACTACTGAGGAAATGAGGAGTCAACTAAGTGAAAGTAAAATCAATATATAATCTATTTCTTTTACTTCTTTCTTGTTCTGTCTCTGTACTATATTCTCAGCACAATATATCTTTTTCAAAAATAAGAATGAAAATCTGAATTTTTCTAAACACTGTTTATTCATTTATTTTTAATTGACCAAAATTATATATATATATATATATATATATA
>NW_004624748.1:24770910-24789852 GCF_000247695.1 Heterocephalus glaber | reverse complement strand
TATATATATATATATATATATATAACATACCACAGATACAAAAAATCTGTGGTATGTCATATGATATTTTGAAGCACACATAGTGTGGAGGCAAAATTAAACTAATTATCATCCCCATTATCTTGTATAGTGATAGGTGTATTTTTGTTGTTTTCATTTTTATTTTTGTGCTATTGGGGATATAACCCAGGGCTTCATTCACACTAGGAATCTATTCAATAATTAAACTATATACACAGCCTCACTTTTTTTTTTTGTTTTGTTAGAAAGAAAATTTAAAATCTGTTTTCAACAATTTTCCAGTACAGAGTGACAATTAATTGGCATTAATAAGGGTCACCATGTTGTGCAATAAATCTTTTGTAGGAATTCCTCTAACTAAACTTTATATACTATATACCAACCTAGCACTTTCCCTGAATTATTTCTTAAAGTTTTTTAAAAATTCTGTATTTTCTTAGAGCAGTTTTAGATTCACAGAAATATTTAAAGGCAGGTACAGAGGTTTCTCATATGCTTTCTGCCGCCATACATGTGAAGCCTTCCCTAGCAACATCAATTACCCAAATGGTAGATTTGTGACAAGTGATGAACCTTAATACATATATAGTATTTTCATCTAATGACTGAAGTTTTCATTAGGCTTTACCCACAGTGTTTGTTGTGCATTTTATAGGATTGGATAAATGTACTATAAAGTTATACATCCACCATTATAGTATCATATACATTAAATTCAGTGCCTAAAATTCTCACACACTCATAGTTGGGGATTTTAACAGATGACTGGATCATGAGGACCTAATATTCATCAGTGGATTAGTCCACTGATAAGTTTATAGCTAAATGTGATATCAGGAGGTAAAGTTTGGTTTCAGATGAGTCCATGGGGGAGGGGCCTGAAAGGTCTGTTTCCCACTCTCTTCCCCTGATCTGCTGTTCTGCTTCACACCACCATGCCACGAGCACACATATATATACAAACATCTACATACATCTGTGTATCAGCCAGCACCTAAATATAAAGACAAGCTATCACTTTAGAAATTTTACATATTCATTTTAACCAGCCCTTCTGTGAACTTTTCTACTCAATGACTGATCATATTTTTATAGCCATAAATTATCGTTTTTGTATACTTGAAAGCCATTTGAGTTTTTGTTTTTGTTTTTTTGGTACCAGGGACCAAACTTGGGACCTTGCATTTTCGAGGCAGGGGGCAGAACCACTGAGCTAAATCTCCAGCCCGCCATTTGAGTTTTGTAATTTTTTTCTGGATTTTTGGTGCCTGCTTATTTTTCTAGAAACATGTTCCTAAAAACAATGTATTAACTATTGTGACTATAAGTACATTGAAATGATACACAACAATTTGTTACCCATTTGGTGGGAAGACATTTAGATTGTTTCTAGGTCCATTAGTCAGCTTTTCCAATTTTGAATAACAATTTTTTTTTTTTTTTTTGGTACCAGGGATCGAACTTGGGACCTTGTGCTTGCGAGGCAGGCACTGGGACCACTGAGCTAAATCCCAGGCCCCAGCTTTTCCAGTTTTGGAACACAATACCCTACGCCTTTGACTTAAAGTGGGAGAGATTTAATTTACCTCATGGTTTCATAGGAAGACAGTAAATAACTGGAAGGTTCCAAGGAAGGAGAATCGTAATGAAAGGGCTTGACAAAGAAAGCTACTTAGTTCATGACTGTTCAGAAATAGAGCAAAGGATTAGTGCCAGAGAGGAAGGATGAAGAAACCTGAAAAGACCCTTAGACTACTTATCCATGACCCACTCAGACATATCTAAAAGTCTGCTCCTCCAATCCCCAACTCAAACAAGTTCATACTCTACACTATTTGCCACACTAAGTTATTAGGCTTTTTTTTTTTTTTTTTTTTGGTGGGGATGGGGGGGAGTGGATAAAACTGAATAAGATATTCTTGTACAAGTCTTTTTGTTTGTGAATAAGTTTTAACATATCTTATGTAAATACCTAGGATAGGAATGATTGACTCATATAATGTAGTAAAAACTAAATCTGTATTTATCTTTTAAAGTAAGTTGGCTAAATTTCCTACATGGGTCTAACATTACATATATCTGTGTGCAAAATATGGAATTCAAATTATTCTTCATTATTTCTTATAGTGTATGTTTTAATTATAAACTTACAGTGATTATGAGGCTCTATTTCAATGTGGTATCAATGTTCATTTCTGTAACTTTTCTTGTGCTTGTTGGTTATTGTATATAATCTTTGTGAAGCATTAGCTCACACATTTGATTGCTAAAAAATGTGTTTTTATTTGTTAGTAGCTTTCATGTTCTGAATGGTGAAAATTGATATTACATTTTATGAAACTGTATTTATTATTTCCCCACTTTTTACATAAGTGCATTATGGATTAAGTGTTCAATCCACTGAAATTCTTTTTTTCTTATATGATGCAAGGTATGAGCTCACAAATGATATGAGGTACAGTACATTGTTACTCCTTGCATAGTTTGCTTTTCTCAGCCGATATCAATTGTTCTGACATCTTTGCTAAGATATTCCCTTTCCATTGAATTGCACTGGTACAATTTAACTATATGCAGATGTATTTGTATATGTCTATGTCTATGTCTATGTATATGTAGATGGTGTATCTTAATAGAGTAACATGCCTGTGATATAACAAGTTTGAAATCAGTAGTCATTGTCTATAGTCAAGTCTGTAGATATTTAGTTTTATATTTGTAACTTTAAGATTTCACTTTAATATTCCCCTACACTTGAATATATTATTTATAAAATAACCTTAAAACCATTTCTATAGAGTGGAAGAAAAGAGTTCAACTAAAAAATGTATATTTTAGTCTATACTAACCTATTATGATTTGCACTTTAGTGGCCTTGAAATGTAAAGAATATTTTTAAAAATTTATATATTGTCATTTTTAAATAGATGTAAATGAATAATTTTATGGAGTGCAACATCATTTTATGTAAGAAACAAAAATTAAGGCTAGTAATTTTTGCTTCACTAATTCACACTCCTTATTTTTATTAAATCTGCAGAGATTCAACTTGCTTTCATTATAAAACATATTATTTGATCATATATGTCACCGAAGAACATTAAACTGTGAAGCGGTAAGATTTGCTGTCTCTAGGCACAACTGATAAAAATAATAATAGTTGGTAAAAATGCAATATATAAATTTTCAAAGAACTCTAATAATAATTTTTATAATGATATTCTTGTAAAGGGTTTCTTAATTTTTAGAAATTCATTCAATCCAAAACTTCCTGAAATGTTTTACAAAAATTTACAAATAGTACATATGTTACTCCATTAATGCCTAATTTAATATTTTAAAGTTCCTATACACGGTCCTATTAGACACTATACATCTCTAATAGATAATTTCCCACAGGCTTTAGCAATCCATAGAACACCACAGGAGATCATAATAGACATGAAGGCCAAATTTAACATTAATGAACTTTCTATGCTTATTAGACACTTTAAGTGGAGTCTTTGCCTGGTGTGCAAAGGAGAGGAAGCACAAATGTAAGTGGTCTTAATTGGCATTGCATAATTAATTCCTTTCATACTGTGCTAAAAATCTTAGTGTTTGTTGTTTCAATTGTCCTCTGAACAGGAAAAGTTTTTAAATTATGCTATATTGATGTTTATGAAATTAAGCTTTGAAATGTAAAACACTCCTTGTTAAAAAATCATGGTTATTTTATATTGATATGTAAAATACTTTTCCCTTCACATAAGGTTATCAGATTTACACTTAATATTAAGTATTGGAGGGATGATTTGGTACCATCTGCTTATAGAAATAAGTGGCTTTGAAGAGCACATACTATTAGGGCATAATACGTTTTCACTTGTAAGTGGAAAAAGTAAGATTAAGAAATGAGATTCAATGTTAAAGGTACTACATTGAAACTTTATTAGGTAGGGTTTTGAAGTGATAAAAATTATGTGGTTGCTCATGGATTCTGAATAAAATAATAATTTATTTTGAATCCACTATTCTGTATTCCAACAGAATAAATCATAATTACTTACATTACTGTCTCAGTGGTCGAGAGAATTTACTCATGTGCAGAAGGAAATATTATATTCAAAAAAAGGTAGTTTGATGTTGCAACCATGAAATTATTTCAATTTTATTGCAAATCTACAAAAATATAATCTAAATAATGAAAGGGATAATAACCAGAACACATTTTTCTATGATTTAGTCATTAAGTCTAACATGAAAATGAGTTGCTTGCTAGGGATTTAGCTCAGTGGTTTCGCTGCCTGCTGTGCAAGCGCAAGGACCTGAGTTCGATCCCCAGTACCAAAAAAAAAAAAAAAGAAAATGAATTGCTTTATATATTACTATTTGGAAGATCAATTTTTGAATGATCTTGTTGATTTCTTAGATAAGGTAAAGATTAAGGTACTGCTCTCTTCACCCATGGAGTCAATTATAGTTAAAATTTTTATCTTAAATAAATGTTCATGTATTCTTATTTAAAATACTAAAATCCTCTGTACATTTTTAAAGATATCCTTGAAGTTTAAAAATAAATTGTTGAAGGAAAAAATGCAGTTTGTTCTTGTCCAAAGTGTTTCCACCTCTGTCACATATATCCTGGGATTTCACACTTACCAATGAAGAAATTTCCAGTATAGTAATTTTAAGGGCTGAAAAACCTATTAGGTACTATTAATCAGTATAAAAAGAACATTTTATTGATTCATTCAAAAATTATATTTTAATTTTTTGACTATCCTCAATTCCTCACAGATAGAAGAGTAGTCAATTTTTCCATAAATTGTCCGGATAATTTATTTAATTTTTTTTTACCTCAGCAAGACTAACTCCTGTTAATTATAAAGTTTATGACAAACATATTCATGAATCTATTACTTTTACTGAAAATTGTTTACCCATATGACTTATAAGGAAATACAATTAGAGATCAAATTTACGAAAATATAGAATGTGCCTATGTGACCATGAAAGGGTAAAAAAAAGTTCTGCTACTGAAAATAGGAGTCATAATCCAGTTAGTACTTACAATGTACTGTTTTGGAGGAAAGTAGGCTTTCCAAAAATGGCAAAAATATTAAAAAGAAAAATAAACAAATAAGAAACAATTTGGGAGAGGGACATAGTAAGATCAAAACAAAAGAGAATTTAGCTAAATGATGAGTTAAAATGTCAGGTTAGTTCACTGTTATGAACACTATATCACATTGCTGGATTTACTAAAAATTTAATGAATAAATGGATGAATGATGGCTATTAGAATTAAGCCATTCAACCTCAGAAATAACAATTTTAAATGAATTTCAGTTTATTTGAATAATTTTTGGGATAATCAGTATCTCATTATTTTGATTAAAAAGTATGCAAACATTTTTCAAACACTTTAAAGAAATTACATGGAGGTTGAATAAAAAGTGCTGAATGAGTTACTCCTTTTCTACTTTCACAAATTTCTCTAGAGAAATGTGGTTTTAAATCATATTGAACTTCCAAAATTAATTATATTTGACCCTCCTGGCTCAGGAATAAAAACTATCACTTCAATTCTTCAGTTATGAGTGAAATGGGAATGATACTATAAAATGAAAAACCTTTATTTGTAGTAGTAGTGACTTTAACTATTACACACTTGCAGACAATTTGATATTCACATTTAAATTGGGAGAACCCCATAAATACAAAAATCTAGTTTCCTTAAGTATACAATAAAGTTAGCCAAACTTTCAGTAAATGTGACAGCTAAAAATAGAAATTTTATGCTTGATTAGATCTGATTCCTTCATATATTAAAATTATTTTACTAAACCTTGTGTATGATATTTATTGATCTGTCATAATTTTCAGATCATTCTGTAGATACTCTTTGCATTACTATTCTTAAAATAAACTCCCTAAACAGAATTCTTAACTGATGCGGATCAGGGAATATTTGCCTATTACTTTATATCTGTGAAAATAAAAACAATATACAATAGCAGTAGTCATTTATTTGTAAGAATTATTGAAAATATTTGTATCCCTTAATTTCTGTATCAGTAATAGATTATCACAGTAAAATCATTATCAATAGTGGCTTAACATTTCAAAAACATAAATGTTTATCATGTGTTTTTTTATATTTTATATATTAAAATCCACATTAATGTAGGGGGCAAAGAAACTCCAGTCTTGATGTTTTTCTCTAAAAACAGAAGAAAATCTACTTCAAAGGTATGGAAAAATATGGGAAGTACAAGAGGGGATAGGAAGGGGTCCCAAAATGAATTAAGATGTGTTATAGAATGTACATGATGAATGTAATCATTATGTGCTACAAACATATAGTAATAAAAAAAAAGAATTTTAAAAAGGTATCCTAATAGCCAAGAGCCATATACAAATCTCCAAGTACAGAAAAACAAGAAAGTGAAATAATAGCATGTGAAAAATGGTAAACAAATATACAATAAAAATTAAATACCAATTATTTGAACATTCTGAAATCAGAGATTTTCAGAAAAATTAAAACATGAGGCTCAATCACATGCTGCACATAAGACAGGTTATCTTAACTTCCCCCAACAGCATTTGTTTTTGCTTGATTTCTTGATAATAGCCATGCTTTCTAGAGTGCGATGGAATCTCAGCGTTATTTTACTTTACATCTCTCAAATGACCAGTGATGTTGAACATTTCTTCATATATTTATTTTCCATTTCTTCTTCTTCATCTGAAAAGTGTTTATTCATCTCAGATGCCCATTTAGTGATGCCCCCTGCCTTGCCTTTGTTGCTCAGAACTGTTTTTGTTGTTCTATGTCTCTTCTGGTTCTAAATGCATTTTAGAATTGTTTTCTCTTATTCTGTTAGGTATGCTACTGGTATTTTGATTGCAATTGCATTAAATCTGTAGAACAATTTTGGGAGTATAGCCATGTTTACTATATTGGTTCTTCTTACCTATGAACAAGGGATATCTTTCCATTTTCTGATATGCACTTCAGTCTCCTTTTTCAGAGTGCTGAAAATTTCAGTGTAAAGATCTTTTACTTCCTTTGTTAGATTGATTCCTAAGTATTTCATTTCTTGATGTTATTGTGAAAGGTGTGGTTTCTATGGTTTCTACTCAGTCATAAAGAAGGATAAACGAGACATTTATAAGTAAATGTCTATTTATAAGACCATACTCTTAAGTGAAATGAATTAGACACTTGTGTAAATATTTCATTGTTTCTCTGCTGTGAGAAACTGCAAATGTAAATAAGGACAAAAATGCATAACTGATAAATGAAATAGGAAGAAAATGTTCAAATAGGAAAGGCACTGGGTAAGGGGGAGGGGAGAGGAAGAAAGTGATAAGGAAAAAATAAGAAAAGAAAGATAAAATGGAAACAAAGCTTTTATAAATAAGAAGGAAAAGAGGGATTGAAGGGAAGGTATAGAAATGGGAAAAAATAAGCATCAAAATATATCATGTACAGGTACAAATTATATACGATGAAAGTGATTATTATGTATATCTAAATTGTACCAGTAAAGTTAATTAATAAAAAAGAAAAAACATATTAACTACAAATATTAATCCTTCTCTTAGTACATATTTATCTACCTTGTTAATCTTTTGAGTTACATTTTAAATTTTGCTTAAAGAATGTCAATTATTACTGTCAAGTACATTTATAATTTTCCCATTTTACTGTGATCTTTCCTGGACTCTCACACCTGATTATTTAGAAAGAATAATAAACTGTTTCTAATTCAAAAACTGTGCATCTCTTAAGTATTTCTTTTGTTGTGTCTCACAAAATTTTTGACCTTATCATTTTTGCTGTCCTTCAGTTGTCTATATATACAAATGGTCATATAGCTTATCTTCAAGAGAGTTAAGATACTGATTATAGTTACAGTTTTGGCATTTTGTTTTCAGACTTGATTGCATCCAACTCTTCAAAATATGAAGCTGATGTGAACATAGCAGGTAGAAGATTTCAGTAAAGCTGCTGGAGTTTGGGCTTTCACAATTTCTTATTAAAAGATCGTGACAGATACTTTTTCAAATACTAGAATTATAATAGTTTACCTGCTAAGCTTTTATGAGCCCACAATTTCTCAGGAAATCCTTTGAGTTTTGGGGACTGAACATAATAATGATGCATAGTGCTGTGTGACTTGTGCCCAGTCACTTAATTTCTCAAAGTTTTGATTTACTTAGCTATTTTACATTATATTTTTTAAGAATAAATGAACTTGGAGACTTCCCAGGAAGATGGCAGAGTGGTAAGCAGCAACAAATCAGTCTCTCAAAGATTCAGAACACAGACAGTGTAAAATAATAACTTGGGGAAGAAAAGAAGGAAGGAGTCCTATGACTCAGGAAGGATCTGATGGAAAACATGAGGGGTGTATAAAGTGAAAAGACAAAATATAATGCAAATAAAGGAAGGTGCAATCTGCATTTACTCCTGGCTCCTGGCTTATAGTTTATGAAAAAGGAGGGCTGGATCTGCAGAGACAAATTAAAAATTGGGGTTTCCAAAAGCCTTCAGAGAAAAACAGCAGTGGAAGGGGCAGATGTGCTGAGCTTTAATAGGTTGTGAGTGACTCTAGCACAAGTGCCTATCTCACCTTCTGAAGTGAATACCCAGCTGCCATTATCAGGGAAAGTCCATCTGAGCTTGGGACTATGCAATTTGTTGGCTTTATTTCAAGGGTCACAGCTTCATACTGCCACAGGGATTGAGTGAGGCTCAGTCACAGGAGACATCCATGGTCTGGGAGCTGTGGTCAGGCTGTCAAGAGACACACACTGTTTTAAGCCCAGTTCCTACCTTCATGGCCAGAGATCAGGTTCAGACTGAATCTTCATGAACTCAAAAACCTCAGAATTGCCACCTGCTCCCCAGTCCCACTGTATGATTGCTGGTGACTATATCCAATACAGACCTAGGCTTCGATTGCCTTCTTTGGGTACCATTACGACCAGCAATGCATCTTGAATTGGACACTATCCCAAAACTGACTCCAGAAGGTACCACAGATTTGAAATCACAGAGAAATTTTTTGTTTCTGTTTGTTGATATTGATGTTTTCATTTGGGTTGTTTTTTCTTTTGTTTATTTTTATTATTTTAAGTCTAAGCATTGTTTGTAGTGGTTTTTTGTTTCATTTTGTTTTTATAAATTATATTGTTTTTCTCTTCTTTCCTTCCTTCCTTTCTTCTTCGCTATTTTTCTGGGTTTGGGTAAACTTCCTGTTACAACTGCCTTGCCTCTAAACTCTTTTACTTATTTTCTTCATTATTTTGCCTTTTCTCTCTTTCTCAATTTTTCTCCTTTTAAGCATTTCTCTTACTTTCACTCTCTATTATAATTTCTATTTCTCCTGTTTTTTTAATCTTCTCCTTCTTCCTAGTTTTTTTGTCTTACCTTTATCTAATTCTAGAGATATCCTACTCAGCAATAAGAACACTTGCACTACTTTCCTCTCCTTATTTTGTCATAGAATTTAAGGTTTCAAAGTCAAACTTTTACATCCCCACACTCACAAATCCTATACCTTTAATACTATAAATATAAAGCTTGATTAATCTTTTGATAATTAACTTTGTAAAATTATCATTGGGCTGTTTTCTACCTTTAGTGAGGATATAAATGTCACATTTATTGCACATTAGCTATAAGTCAATACCTGGGTTGCCTTACAAATTGCTAATACCTGGGTTACATAAAAATTGCTAATGTTTTCTCTAGATATCTCTCTGCCTGACATTATACCCAAAATTCCAGAAGTCAAGCACAGGGACAAAAATGTAAAAGCTGCAATAGAAAGGCAACAAATCCCATAAAGAGATTAACTGATAAGGATCATGGCAGACTTCTCTACACAAATTTTAACGGCTACTAGCACTTGGAGTAAAGTATTACAACCCTTAAAATATAACTACTTCTGAGCCATGGAAGGTCAGGTGAGGAGCACTGCCCCCTGAAGCCATCCTCCCTACACCAAGCCCTTCTGGGCCTCCCAGCCAGGGGTGCCCTGGTGAGGAGCAGAGTCACATGGGCATCTGCAGCACCCCCGCCACCCCACCTTGCCTCGGCCTCCTTGTTGCGCTTGTAGCTTGTGCCTGGATCCACACCCCAGAGGCACTGAGGCTCATAAAAGCCATTGTTCTGAGCTCCAGAAGATAGAGCAGAAGTTAACAATAGAAAGAGAGCCTCTGTCAGGCTCCTTAATGAAAATTCAAGGCCACTGAAAAAATGAAGAAAACCTCTGCGATAAAGCCACACCAGACCACTGTAGTTGGTAAGTTGGAGGGATCACTACCTCCCATCTGAACCTGGACCATCTTCAAGGGAACGGCAGCTGGAATTTATACCAGAACTTTTCAGAGTTCAACCCTGCAGGAGATCAGGGAGTTCAATTTGGGCCTTGCAGCCAGAAATCTGCCTGAATCTCAGGAGTATCCTTCTGGCTTGCTGAGACTCATTGAATTAGATCTGCACACTGTTGCCCATGGTTGTCTATTGTGACAGCAGAGACATACCCTGAAGGTAGGCCTTTCATTTTTATTTTTTACTTTCAACATTATTTTTTTATTTTTAATTTTTAGTTGTTTTTTCCTATTCTTTTCAAATTCTTTTCTTTCTTTTTCTATTTGCTTTTCATTCTCTCTTTCTCTCTCTCACTCTCCCACATTGTTCTTCATCTCCCTTTTTGTTTTGTTCTTGTTCCTGCCCTAATTTGAATTTTTTCTTTCTTTTTCTTGCTTCTCTCTTTTTCCCTCTGAATTGTCATTAGTTTCAACGGAGAGTGAATACAATTTCTAGCTTCCCTATTGCTGATAGGTTGTTCTGTTCTTGTCTTTGTTCTTTCATTCTGTCTTTTCCTCTTGTCTTTAACAGTTTCTGAGAGTTGTCATGATCTTCTTATATACTCTGCCCTCACTGTTAACCTTCCCCTATCCTTCTACCTATCTATCCCTCCCTCCCCAACTTCTAAGTCCCCAACCCAAAGGGTAAAGTTGCTATATTGAAGAGTTTATTCACTATAAAGATATTTTGGTCTGGTCCTCGATTTTGATTTAATTCACATGATTAAAGGTGATCGATTAAAAATTGCCACAAATTGTCATTTTCTAAGCTGTGCTTGATATTATTGTTGCTACTGATTGTATCACTTGGGCTAAGGTGTTGTGATCGATCTAATCAGTTACCCTTCCTGGTATAATGAAATGAGATTGACCCAGAGTAATTAGAGACTCAAAGCCTTAAGACCAGCTATATCTGGAAGACATCTCTGAGAAGCAGTCATTCCATAAGTGTTCTAAATACAAGTAACAAAGATACCTACAATAAGCAATACCAAAGTATCAACCCAGGAACTAAACCAAGGATGTACCAACAACAAAAATAGAAATGAGAAGACATTTAAGCAAGGTACAATCCCAGAATTCCAGCCAACCAAAGTCAAACTCTGGGGGAAACAAGGTGGAAAAGTCTCATAGTCAACAACCTGGACACTCTGAACTGATAGCACAGGAAGTAACAAAATGGATGAATGAGGCTACAGAAAATTTCAAAACACAAATTATTTCCCACATAAATACAGAGATGGTGAGCAGAATGAAAGACATGGTTAGAGGTTCTAAAACAGAAACAGATAAAAAAAAAATAGATGAGTTCAGGACCATGATAGAAGCCATGAGTGCCCAGCATAGGAAAGCAATGGAAATCATGAACACCCAACATAGGAAAGAAATGGAATCCATGAAACAGATTCAAACAGATATCCATTAGATTAAAAACTCTATTGAAAGTATACACAGCAGACTGAGCCAATCTGAAGATGGAATATCAGATATAGAAGACAGGATGGTGGTCAGTGACCTTGAAAAGAGAGATCTCTAAAAACTAGTAAGAGAGCATGAGAAATCAATTCAACAGCTCCTAGATGATGCAAAGAAGAATAATGTAATACTGATAGGAGTCCATGACAAAGCAGGAGAAAGTACAAATGACATAAAAATGCTTTTCACAGAATTAATGACAGAAAACTTCCCAAACAGAGCAAAAGAATTTGACATACAGATAAGTGAGGCATATAGGACTCCAATTAGCCATGACCAAAAAAGATCTACATCTAGATATATAATAATCAAGATCCCAGAAACTCAATAGAAGAACAAAATGCTACAAGCAGTTAGAGAAAAGAAACAAATCACATGCAAAGGCAAGCCCATCAGAATCACAGCAGACTTTTCAACACAACCATCAAATTAAGGAGAGCCTGGGGTAAGGTATTTCAAGCCCTAAAAGAAAACAACCTCCAACCTGGACTGATGTATCCTGTAAAACTATCTTTCAAAATTGATGGGGACTTAAGATACTTCCATGACAAAGAACACCTGAGAAACTTCATGAATAACAAAGCAGCATTTCAAAAATTTCTAAAAATATTCTAGAAAACGACAATGAAGGTCACAACTCCATAAAGCCCAACAGAGCAAATCCATCAGGCAAGGCAAGAAGTTAAAAGGAGAGGGGGAAAAAATAAAAAAGAGTCAACAACAGGAAAATATCATGACAATGATAAGTCAATACATATCAGTTATAACCATCAATGTTAACGGCCTCAACAAAACCAATCAAAAGAAACAGACTGGGACTACTTTTCATGGCCACTGTGCCAGAGCCCAGCGAACCTGGGAAGGGGAAGGTTCTTTTTTTTTTTTTATCTAGCCCTTTAAGCTCCTAGGAATTTTAAATGTTGAAAACATTCCCTGTGCACGGGATTCGGTATTGCATTGTTCACTAGGATCTGTTGTGGCCAGACTTCGACACTTTTTGTTAACTAGCAGAATTAGAAGATCATGTGATGTTGGTGTAGGAGGATTTATCGTGGTGACTTTAGGATGTTGGTTCCATTGCAGGTATAATTATGCAAAGGAAAGAATCCAGCAAAGAATTCCCAGAGAAGGAATAAAAAATAAGATTTTTATATGAAAGCACCCACCTTGATCCTGAAAGAAAACAAACCAACAGCAGCAACTGAGCAACTTGAGCATGGAAAACAGAACTCTTGAAGTCAGTGTGAACAATGTTGGGGTCAACTACACAGAGCATTTTATACATACAAATAAAGTATGTTTAAACCATAAATAAGAAAAAGAAACAGAAGGGCAGAATGAATTAAGAAGCAAAATCCAACAATATGCTATATATAAGAAACACACCTAATTCAAAAGGAAACTCATAGACTGAATGTAAAAGGATGGAAAACAGTTCTTCATGTGATAGGAACCTGGAAAAAAAGCAGGGGTAGCTATCTTATTTACAGACAAAGTAAATTTCAAACTAAAACTAATAGAGAGACAAAGAAGGTCACTACATCCTTGTAAAGGGAACAATCCAAGAGGAAGAGATGACAATCTTAAACATATATGAACCAAATACTAATGCCCCAATTATACAAAACAAATATTAAGGGACATGAAAAGCCAAATAAGCACTAATACAACTGTAGTGGGGCACCACAATACATCACTGTCACAAATAGACAAATTGTCTAGACAAAAAGTCAACAATGAAATACTAGAATTGAACCAAGGTTTTGAACAAATGGACTTAATAGACATCTTCAGAGTGCTCCACCACACAAAATCAGAATATGCACTCTTTTCAGCTGGACACAGGTCATTCTCTAAAATAGACCATATGCTAGTTCATAGAACATGTTTAAGTAAATGCAAAGGAATTGAAGTTATCCTGTGTACATTAATTATCAGACCATAGTGCAATTATACTGGAGATCAATAGCATAAGAAACTGCAAGAACTTCACAAACACATGGAAATTGAATAACACTCTCCTAAACAATCAATGAGTCACAGACGAAATTCAAGAAGAAATTAGATAGTTTTTGCAATTAAATGATAATTCCACTACAGCATACAGGACTCTATGGGACACAATGAGAGTAGTTCTACGTAGGAAATTCATAGCAGTGAATGTTCACACTAGGATAACAGAGCAAGCTCAAATAAACAACATAATACTGAATCTTAAGCTCCTAGAAAAAGAGTAAGACAAAAGCCAAATCTCATATAAGGGAGGACATTATAAAGATTAGAGCAGAAATCAATGCAATGGAGATTAAGACAATGACACAAAAAAACAATGAATCAAAGAGTTGGTTTTTTGAAAGAATAAATAAAATTGATAAACACTTAGCCAACCTTATCAAAAACAGAAAAGAAAAGACTCAAATCCATGCAATTAGGAATGAAAAAGATGAAGTCACAACAGATCCAGCAGAAATCCAGAGGATCAGTGCCTACTTTGAGAACCTGCACTCTAATAAAATGGAAAACAGAGAAGAAATGGACAGATTTCTAGATACATATGAATTAGCAAAGTTGAATGAAGAAGATATAAAAATTCTGAACATCCCACTTACAATCAGTGAAATTGAAAATGTAATTAAAAGTTTACCAACAAGAAAAGCCCAGCTCCTGATGGCTTCACTGCTGAATTCAACAAGACATTTAGAGAAGAACTATTGCCACTACTCTTTAAACTTTTCAATGAAATTGAAAGGGAAGCAATACTTCCAAATTCATTCCTGGAAGCAAGTGTTACTTTGATTCTAAAACCAGGAAAAGACCCAACCAAAAAAGGGAACTACAGGCCAATCTCCCTAATAAACATAGATGCAAAAATCCTCAATAAGATACTGGAAAACAGAATACAGAGGGTCATCAAGAACATCATACACCCTGACCAAGTAAGATTTATCCCAGAGATGCAAGGGTGGTTCAACCTACATAAATCAATAAATGTAGTATACTACGTTAATAGAATGAGGTCAAAAACCATATGATCATCTCAACAGATGCAGAAAAAGCATTCAATAAAATTCAACACCCACTCATGATAAAAACTCTGCAGAAAATTGGAATAGAAGCTCTTTATCTCAACTTGATAAAGGCTATCTATGAAAAACCAACAACCAACGTCATACTAAATGGTCAGAAACTGAAAAGCTTCACACTAAAATCAGAAACGAGACAAGGATGTAAACTATCACCACTCTTGTTCAATAATTTTGGAAAAATTAGCCCCAGTAATTAAGAGAAAGAAATAAAAGGAATAATAATAAGAAAGGAAGAATTTAAACTGTCATTATTTGCTGATGACATGATACTTTACATAGAAGACCCAAAAATCTCCACCAAAAGACTTCTAGACTTAATGGACAGATTCAGTAGAGTAGCTGGATACAAGGTAAACACTCAAAACTCAATAGCCTTCTTGTACACAAATAACAGTCTCACTGAGAGACAAATTAGGGAAACAATCCCTTTCACAATAGCATCCAAAAAAATGAAATATCTAGGAATCAATCTAATGAAGGGAGCAAAGACCTCCACATTGAGAACTACAGCACTCTCAAAAAAGAGATAGAAGAAGATATAAGAAAAAAATGGAGACATCTCTTGTTCCTGGGTAGGAAGAACCAATATAGTGAAAATGGTCATAATTCTAAAGCTGCTATACAGATTCAATGCAATCCCACTTGAAATCACAACAGTATATTTTACAGATCTAGAGAAAACAATCCAAAAATTCATTTGGAACCAGGAGAGGCCTAAAATAGCAAAAACAATTCTAGGCAACAGAGACATGGCAGGGAGTACCATAAGCTGCAAATTGAAACTACGCTACAAAGCCACTGTAATAAAAATAGCATGGTATTGACAAAGAAACAGACCCAAGGATCAGTGGAATAGACTAGAAGATATAGAAACAACTTCAGACATATTCAGCTACCTCATCTATGACAAAGGAGCCAGCCATCTTCCCTGGAGCAAAGATAGCCTCTTTAATAAATAGTGTTGGAAAAACTGGATTTCAACTTGCCAAAGATTAAAATTACACCTGTATCTCTCACCATGCACTAAACTAAAATCAAAATGGATTAAAGATCTAAATATTAAAACAGAAACATGAAATTTGCTGGAAGATTAGTTAGGTAGAACTCTTGAAGACAGTGGCATAGGAAAAATCTTTATGAACAAATTCTCAGTAGCACGGGAACTAGCACAAAGAATCAATAACTAGGATCTCATCTTATTAAAAAGTTTCTGCACTCCAAGAGAAACCACCAACAGAGCTAAGAGACAACCTATGATGTGGGAAAAAATTTTTACCAGCTGTTCCTCAGACAAGGGTGTACTATCTAGAATATATAAAGAACTCAAAAAAATCAGACCCCACAAATATAAGGACCCAATTCAAAAATTGGCATCTGAAATGAACAGACATTTCTCAGACAAAAGAGTAAAAGCAGCAAATAAACACATGAAAAAATGTGCAACATCACTGGTCGTTCAAGAGATGCAGATGAAAACAATGCTGAGATTCCACCTCACCCCAGAAACATGGCTGCTGTCAAGAAATCAACCAATAACAAATGCTGGTCGGGTTTTGAGGATAAAGGAACCCTTCTTCATTGCTGGCGGGAATACAAACTGGTGCAACCACCGTGGAAATCAATGTGGAGATACTTCCAACAACTAGGATTAGAAGTCCCATTTGACCCAGCTAGTCTTCTGTTGGGTATCTTCCCAAAAGAATTAAGAGAATCATACCGCAGTGTTATATGCTCACCTATGTTTATAGCGGCACAGTTTGTAATAGCGAAACTGGAGACTGGATAAAGAAGATGTGGTTTTTCTCTAAAATGGAGTACTACTCAGCCATAAAGAATGAGAAATGAGAGAAATTTGTAGCTAAGTGGATGCACATTGAGGCCATACTCTTAAGTAAAATAGGACACACGTGTAAGTATCGAATAGTTTCTCTGTTGTGAAAAACTAAAAGTGTAAATAAGGGTCAAAATGTATAATTGATATTGTGAAATAGGAAGAAAAGTTCTAAAGGAGTAGGGGAATTGGGAGAGGAGGGGAAAGAAAAGAAGGGAAAAGAAAAGATATGAGAAAAGAAAAAAAATGGAAACAAAGTCTTTGTAAATATGGAAGGGTGGAGGGGGTGAAGGCAGGGCAGGGGAAAGGGGAAAAAATAAGAACCAAAATACATCATGTAAAGGTACAAGCTCCCAATGACAAATGCAACTGTATTGTTTACCTTAAATGTACCAATAAACTAAATGAAAAAAAAAAAGATTACAACTTCTAACTCCGTTTATATATCCAGGAAAATTTTCTTTTAAAGTTGAGGGACAAATAATATTTTTCCCTGACATGGAGGCACTACAAGAAATTTATGACCACCAAACCACCATTACAAAAACTTGTTAAGGATATCCTAGAAAGAGACAATGAAGCCAACGATGCCAATATGGCACAGAGAATAAATAAAACTAGCAGGAAGAGCAGCTAACCAAAATGGAAAAAAATGAAGAAATCAGCCACAGGAAAATAATGCAAGGACTTGAATAAGTCAACACCTGTCTGTAATAACTCTTAGAGTGACTGATTCATCTCAATTCTCCAATCAAAAGACAGAGACTAGCAGAATGGATGAAGATACAAAACTTTTGGTGCTGAGGATGGAGCTCATTGGCCTGCACCTACCTGGAAAGTGCAAGGGCCTGATTTCAATCCCTGGTACTGGGAAAAAACAAACAAAAAACACCCAGTAATATGCAGTATAAAAGAAATACATTTAATTCAAAAGTATACTCACAAATTAACAATCAATGAATGGAGAACAATATTTTATAGAACAGGAACCACAAAAAATGCAGGAGTTGCTATCCTAACTGTAGACACAGTTGATTTTAAGCCAAGACTGATCAGAAAAAATAAAGAAGATCACTACTTTTTCTTTAAAGGAACATTTCCACAGGCAGAGTTAGCAATTATAAATATATATATATATATATATATATATATATACACATATATATGTACAAAGTACTGTTGCATCTAACTTCACAAAATAAACACTAATATACATGAAAATCTAACGAACACAAATACAATTTTAATGGGTGAGCTCAACACCCCATTGTCACAGAAGAACAGATTAAACAAAAAAAAAATCAACTAATAAATATCTAAGCTGAGCTAAGCCTTTGAACAAATGGATTTAATAGATATTTACAGAGTGTTCTACCCAAAACAACAAAGTATATACTCTTCTCAGGAGCACAGAAGACTTTCTCCAAAATAGACCACATAGTACCCATAAAGTATGCATGAGTGAATGAAAACGAAATGAAATTATCCCAAGCACATTATCAGATCACACTGCAGTGAGACTAAAACTCAATGGCAAAAGACACCTCAGAAACTAAACAAATGGAAATTAAATAATACGCTCTTGAATAATCAATGGTTAACAGATAAAATTATAGAAGAAATTAGTTTCACAATCAAACAATAATGCCAGTACAATATACTAGAAACCTGTGGGACACAATGAAAGCAGTCCCAAGAAGGAAGCTTATAGCCATGAATTCCCACACTAGAAAAACAGAATATGTAAATTTTAGTTCAATAAAGCTATTATTTAAAAAATAAACATATCTGTGTATAGAATTAACCAGTTATAACTTATTTTTTTATGAAAATCATCCTCACTTGAATTTGGAATTTACACTGTATTTGTGAAATACATTAAGATTTACTGGAAATTTTAATTGCCTCTGCCCATGGACATTTTCCTTCCCTAACAGTCTACAGAAAGTCTAGATTTTCTCCATATATGGTACAAAGGTTTTTCTTTTGTACTGGGGATAGAACTCGGGACCTTGTGCTTGCAAGATAAGAAGCAGAACTGGTGATCTAAATCCCCAGCCCTATATAGTACACATTTTTTGAAAAATAAAAATTAAAACCATATAAAATTAAAATCAGTCTAGATGATAATTTGTCATTTTTTAAACATATTTTATA
>NW_004624748.1:24736806-24750533 GCF_000247695.1 Heterocephalus glaber | reverse complement strand
GCTCCACTGCTGGTGGGAGTGTAGACGGGTGCAACCACTGTGGAAATCAGTGTGGAGATACCTCAAAGAACTGGGACTGGAAGTCCCATTTGAATCACCTATTCCCCTGCTGGGATCTTCCCCAAAGATTTAAAAGAATCATACCACAGTGATACATGTGCGCCCATGTTCATAGCAGCACAGTTTGTAATAGCTAAAACTTGGAAGCAGCCCAAGTGCCCCTCAACTGGAGACTGGATAAAGAAAGTGTGTTGTTGTTTTTTTTTTGTTTTTTTTTATGAAATAGAGTACTACTCTTACATAAAAAAATGAGAAATTAGAGACATTTATAGATAAATGGAAGCACATTGAGGCAATACTCTTAAGTGAAATACACAGGACACACATGTGTAAAGACCAAATAGTTTCTCTAGTGTGAGAAACTGAAAGTGAAAATAAGGACTGAAAGGTATAATAGATAATTTGAAATAGAAAGAAAAGGGGCAAAGGGGAAGGGGAAGTAGGAGGGGTAGGGGAAATGAAAGAAGGTAATGGAATTAATATGAGAAAATGGAAAGAAAGTCTTTGTAAATAGGGAGGGATTGAGGGGTTGAAGGGAGGGGAGGGGAAAGAGGAAAAATAAGAGCCAAGAGAGATTATGTAAAGTTGCAAATTTCCAATGCTGAATGTCATTATATTGTATACCTAAAATGTACCAATAAAATAATATTTAAAAAGTAAGATATACCTTGTACAGGTACAAATTCCCTTTGATGAATGTGATCATTAGGTGTATTTAAATTGTGCTAATAAAATGAATAGAACTTAAAAATAATCCAATCCACAGTGATATATAATTTTCAACTTCCTAATTAATGGGATTTACAATGTTATAATACAGTGTGTTTGTAGGGCTATATGCAAGCATTTGTAGTGGAAAGACAGTTTCCTACAAATATTGTGGAGACCACTTTTCAATTCTATTAAAATTAAAAATTCCTTCTTCTTTTAATCAAGGAATCCACATAGAAAATGTATTTGCAAAAGTAAGAAATGAAAGTTGTTAGTTCAGAATTTTTTGAAAAAGTAAACCTTGAAAACTCTACATATCCAAAAGGGAACACATCAAATAGTCATGTAAGTCATAAAACTGAATAATATGCAGCTATTTAAAACATGCAAGCTGAAATGTGCTGTATAGAATAGTCACCAACATTTATTTGTGTGTGCTTGGTTTGGTGCTTAAAACAACAGAATTTCATTTTTCTTTGGCTCTGGATACTAGCAGTCCTAAATTAGTGTCAACAGGGCCACCTTCCCTCTGAATTCTATGGAGAAGGAGCTGTCCCATGTCTCTCTCCTAGCTTCTGGTGGTAGGTGCTAAGTCATTGGCCTCCACTGGCTTCTATACCTGTGGAAGACCAAATAGGAAAATTGAAGCCTAATTGACCCCTCAGTGAGCACTAAGAAGAAAAGCAGCATGCAACTGTGTTCATGGAAAAGTAAAAACAGTTGAGATACTGTTCTCTACCCAGACAAGTACCATGGAGGGTGGGAGACAGATAAATCCTGTGTAATTCTAAATGCTTGTACCCATGTCTGAATGAATAAAACCTAGGTATGCCAGTCACTCAGGGCTCTCTGTTGAAGGGAGACAAGAGCTCCCTGACCCTCCACATTTTAACCTGAAAAAATATACAACTTCAGACAATGTATTAATGTGGAGCCATTTAATTATCTTTAAATACTTTGTGGACCAAAACTTGAGCAGGGTTTGAAGTGAAAGCAGTACATTTGAGATAACAATGAAAGTTTAAGATTTTTGCCTCTCATTTCATTCTCTGAAGTTACTCAGTGATACTTAGCCAGTGGTTGTACTAGCCTGCACTCATATTTCCTATGTAGAGGGAGCAATGGCTGGAAGACTAGGTATAGCCAGTAAAGTTAAACCCATGTGGCTTTGGTTATAAGTCTTAGGGTGGTTGGACTTTTAACATGATAACTAGCTTTCTTCAGAGTAAAGGTTTCAGAGGAACAAAGTTAAAGCTTATAATCTCTTTTGATCTAGCCATGGAAGATACCTGGGCTATCTTCTCCAAGATGATATTGTTTAGAGTACTCACAAACTTGTCAAGATTAAAAGGGAGATAAATTAGGGGCAGGGGATTTAGCTCAGTGATTTTGCTGCCTGCTGTGCAAGTGCAAGGACCCAAGTTCGATCCCAGGTACCAAAAAAAAAAAAAAAAAAGGAGATAAATTAGATTCTTCTTCATGGTAAAGAAATGATGTTTGCACTGAAGAACATTTGGGCTAAGAGTAATTAGTGATATCTTTTGAAAATATAATCTATCACACTAGAAATAGGTGATATTGCTAAAGTAACAAGGAAAAATAGAAGGCTGATATCTGAATTTTGACCATGATTTCATTGATCAAATTGTCATTAAAAGGGTAACTCAGAGTCAAACATAGGAACAGTGAGTAAATAGGTAAGAAAATTAGGAAATTTGATGAAATGGAAAATGAGAAAAGCCAATAAAAGTAAACAATTATGCAGTATTGTCTAGAAGTAGAAAACAGTCATAGCTCTTTAATTAAGGGAACCAAATATTCAATTTTTAATATGTTAATAATGATGAGAAATTTATCTATAAATAAATTAATATATGAATGAATAATTATGTTATTTAATTAAAAATACAATGTATATTTCTATATTTTATATTACCATATAAATATGAAGCATATAACTCCTCTGAAACTGGAAGTTACACTTAATGATAGCATTATTAAAGACATAAGATAAAAAGAATAATAAAATTGGTAACACAAAATATTTAATCTTAGTAGAGAAGATCAGTAATAACTCTTCCAAACATGAATAAAAGAACTTTGCAAAACTGTGTAGTGAACAAGAGTAGAGAGTGTACATACTTAATTATCTTGTAGTTGCCCAAAGCACATAGATTTTCACTGTGGTTTAATATAAATATAATTATGACATAGGCTAGTTTAAACTACAGTTCTAAGACCTGTTTGGATATACAGTTCAAAATACAGTATGTCATGACATGTACTACTAATGTACTGAGGAAAGTGTTAAGATGATAAAATGTAGATGAGTGAAAACAAAGAGCACTTACTGTTAGGCGTTTACAAAAAAAAAAGTAACATCACATTTCTACAGTATATTACACATGCATTCAAAGGGAACTTGATACAAATTTGGTTAAAAGAATAACAAAGGACATTTAAAGATGCTAGAAGAAAACATGACAAAGTAATAGTTTCCTAAATGAGGCAAACCGGCTCTTCAAAGTAACTGACAACAGTCATGGTAACTGTAGTTAAGAGGCTAAGAGCGAAGGACCTATCTCAAATTAATTGTCAGCTTTAAGAATATTTCTTCAAATACTGAACTTAACATATTTCCTGGCTGTGTGAAATTGGGTAACCTATTTAAACAACTGTTTCTTGAGTCCCCATCTCATTGACTTGTAGGATAATTAAAGTAGTTTATATATGCTTAGAACAAAACCTGCAAAATTGTAACATACTGACATATATTTATGTATATGGTAGAAATTCATATTTATAAATATATAAGGAATATGTATAAGTTAAACAAATACTTTTTCTGTTAACGTATTTTTTTTTTTTGGTACTGGGGATCGAACTCGGGTCCTTGCGCTTGCGAAGCAGGCAGTGGAACAACTGAGCTAAATCCTCAGCCCCACTGTTAATGTATTTTTGAAAGATTTTTGTTGATCACTTGAATTCACTACTTCTCCCAACATTTTCAGTACAAGTGCTAGGCAGACAGTGCATGATTTTTAAATTCTTTTTAGCCCAATTAAGAGACTCACTAATACATCAAGGCATCTTCAGTCTGCACTTCTACAACTGTATCATCCAGTGTACATCACAGAGTACATATCACAGGCAATTGAAAATATGTTAATTGTAATAGTAAAGAAAAGGGATCTAATCAAAATTTTTCTTGGATATTTATCCATAGATTAAGTAGCATACCACCTCTCTGCCGCTAATAGTTTTCTGACTCCTGCTTTATTAGTGTCAATGATACCATGTTTGTTGAGAGCAAATTATGCTATATCCATGCCATTACCTGCTCTCTATCCTTGCCACCAATGCTTTCTTCACTATTTCACCATAGTTATGGCTTATTGCAATATTTGTAGAAATACTGAACCAATCACATACCCTGTAGATGACCAAGCTATACTTTTCATTAATATTAATTTTGTTATAATCTTCATACCAATATAAGACATAATTCATTTCACTTAAGAAGGGTGACTGGCAACATTGGATAAAGTTTAGGAGAGTACAATTCTAAAAGGGTACACTAAATTTTCCTGGGTATGTCCCACACATCATCATTTAGCTGAAGTGGCACTTATCACAAATGCCGGTTTATTTTATAAGCACATTCATTCCTATTGTGCGTGACAATTAACCAAGGTATAAAGTATATGGATATAATAATCATAAGTGAAGTATTTAATGCAGTGAACCATACAGCATGGTAATATACAATGAGGCAATGTTTGCTGAAGAGCAGGCTTTAAACTTGCAGTATCAATATCACCTGGAATCTTGTTAAAATGTTAAACTGATTAAAAATGCAAATTTTCTATTCCCATCTCATACCTACTGAGTCAGTCTTTGCACATCCAGTAATCTTTATTTTGCTAATTCTCCAGGTGATACTGATGCATCCTTAAATGCAACAAGGGATGTTTGACTGGAACATGGAACCACCTACCAGAAGTTTCAACAACAGACTGCAAATTTAGTGTAAAATTTTACACCTCCTGAATCAGGTATATAAAGAAGTATCTAACTTCATATCTCTTAAAATAAGCATAAATCTTGAGGCCTAGTTTTCATTGATTGCAAGATAGTTACAATTTCCCACTAAAGATGATAAGCATATCTTTCTGAGCTTTATATGATAACATTTAGAACTAAACCATTTTCGTCATAACCCTTGTTTAATTTTCAGTTGTCTGTACATTTTGTTATCTTTATCAGATAATTCTCCTTCAGGTTGTGGGTTTATACACCTTCCCATTTGCTTCAAGATAGAAAACTGTGAACAATATAATGGTTATTCCCTGCCAGTGCTGACTCCTGAATGTAATTAATTACACATTAGCTTTCAAAGCTGTGTACTTCAACTCATCCTCGATCCCTGGATCTGCTGTGACCTGGGGTAGTCAGCCCCACATATTCTACCACTTATACCTATTCCACAATACTTTAGGAGCTCTATTTATTAACTTATTTCATTGCTTTAGATAATATCAAAGAGTTAGGGAATATGCCTTTACTACTTTGAGGAGTACTGGACTCTTCATGCTACCCTGAAGAGAGCAGTGAGGAGCAAATTCTACACAAGCAATTCCATCCATATTGCTACGCTTCCTTTCTGACAATATTTTGAAAGTGAGAATTCTCTAGCTACTCTGCACCAGTGCTTCTAAGTGGAAGATGTTCTTCTCCTCCACTAATAACGTGAAAGGATAGCCTAGGCATTGGAGCTTTGGACTTCTTATCAAGAATCCAGCTATAGAGACTGATCTGATCATCCTCTTGGCAGTTCTTCAAACTTGGGAAAGATTAACTTTGAAATCAACTTACATAATTACCCTGTCCATTGCCTACAGCATTTCTCATTCAAGTTTTAATATTTAATAGGTATACTTTAAGTTTTTAGAATTTCTTCTGTTATATCTTAACCCTGCCTTTCAAGATTTTATTTTTATTAATTACTGGCTTTTGATACAGAACCTACTCTTCCAAGTGTATCCATAAATTTAAAATATTTGAATTCCACAATGGTAAATTTTAACTTCAAAAATATTATATTCATAGGGTGTTTCAAAAATAATCTGGAAAAAATGTCCAATGTTATTTTTTCTATGTACCTGTGTATCCATCCCATGCTTAAAACACAGCATGGCACAGACTTTATAACTTCAGGGATCACTGGAAGAAAAATATTTACATACATTCTTTAAAATCTCTCCACTTGCTTTAGTCCACAAACAAGCCATTTTGGGTGGAAGAATAAACTACACACTAATACATTGATTTCCTTAATCATTTAGTGTAATGGATATTGATTTGTGTTGACTATGTTCAAGTACTGGGTTTTTGTTAGTTTATTTCTTTGGAAGCAAAATATTTATTGGTACATTTTAGGTATACATAATGATAACATTCCTCCTAAGCAATTTGTACCTGCACATGATATATCTTCCTTCTTTTTTTCTCATTCCCCCCTCACTTTGACTCCTCTTCCCTTCCTCATTTACAAAAGTTTTGTTTCCATTTTTCCTTCTATTCTTTATTTTTTATTATCCCTCTTACCTTTCCCCCTCCCCTTCCCTTGTTCCAAACTAGAAATATAACATAGAGCACTGATTTTAAAATGTCACTTTCCATTTATTTTTCATAATCCAATGAAATCTAAATTTTAAAAAAAACTAGCCTTTGTTGCTATTAGGCAGTCATTATATTAGGCAGTCATTAATATTAGGCAGTCAAAACTTCTATGGGTTTGGTGTCTGGTTGCTACTTTGAAATATGCTATTGAATGTACATAGAGGAGGCAGATTTCCTGTAAAAGCAATCATTTCTAAAAGTTCTCTATGTAAAAATATACAAGTAAAAATAAAAATAGGCCTTGCTTAATTTTACCTCTTTGACAAAATTATAGTTATGTCATGATATAATACAACTGTTTAACTTACACATATTTTTATTTATAGTCAGTAGTAAATATAACAAAGCACATAAAAATTTATTTTTCCCATTAAGTTTATTGGTATATTTTAGGTATACAGTACAGTTACATTCATCATTGGGCTCTTGTACCTTTACATGATGTATGTTGGTTCTTATTTTTTCCCCATTCCCCTGCCCTCCCTTCCCTATTTACAAAGACTTTGTTTCCAATTTTTTCCTTTTCTCATATTTTTTCTTTTCCCTTCTTTCCTTCCCCCTACCTCTCCCAATTCCTCTACCCCTTTAGACCTTTCTTCCTATTTCACAGTATCAATTATACATTTTTATCCTTATTTACACTTCTGGTTTTTCACACCAGAGAAAGTATTTGGTATTTACACATGTATGTCCTATTTATTTCACTTAAGGATATGGCCTCAATGTGCATCCACTTAGCTATAAATGCCTCTAGATTTTTGTTCTTTATGGCTGAGTAGTACTCTATTTTATAAAAAAAAAAAAACACCACATCTTCTTTATCCAGTTTCCAGTTGATAGACAATTGGGCCAATTCCAAGTTTTAGCTATTACACACTGTGCTGATATAAACATGGGTGCACATATATCACAGTGGTATAAGTCTTTTAATTCTTTTGGGAAGATACCCAGCAGAAGAACAGCTGGGTCAAATGGGACTTCTAAACCTAGTTGTTTGAGGTATCTTCATACTGATTTCCACAGTGGTTGCACCAGTCTGCACTCCCACCAACAATGGAGAAGGGTTCCTTTCTCCCCACCACCCCTCCAGAATGTGTTATTGGTTGATTTCTTGATAGCAGCCATTCTTTCTGGGGTGAGGTGGAATCCCAGTGTTGTTTTCATCTACATCTCTTGAATGACCAGTGGTGTTGAACATTTTTTCTTATATTTATTTGCTGCTTTACTTCTTTCTCTGAGAAGTGTATGTTCATTTCTGATGCCCATTTTGAATTGGGTCTTTATTTTTTGGGGGGTCTGATTTTTTTTTTGAGTTCTTCATATATTCTAGATAATACACCATTGTCTGAGGAATGGCTGCT
Source organism: Heterocephalus glaber (assembly GCF_000247695.1). The sequence continues at coordinate 24,742,719 of NW_004624748.1, read as the reverse complement.
AAAATTTTTTTCCCACATTGTAGGTTGTCTCTTAGCTCTGTTGGTGGTTTCTCTTGTAGTGCAGAAGCTTTTTAATAAGATGAGATCCTAGTTGTTGATTCTTTGTGCTAGTTCTCATGCTACTGAGGATTTGTTGATAAAGTCTTTTCCTATGCCAGTGTCTTTGAGAATTCTACCTAACTTATCTTCCATCAAGTTCAGTGTTTCTGTTTTAATATTTAGATCTTTAATCCACTTGGGTTTAAGTGTAGCTCATGGTGAAAGATAGAGGTCTAGTTTTAATCTTTGGCAAGTTGAAATCCAATTTTTCCAATACCATTTATTAAAGAGGCTATCTTTCCTCCAGTGAGAATTGTTGGGTCCTTTGTCAAAGATGAGGTAGCTGACCATGTCTGGAGTTGTTTCTGCATCTTCTAGTCTATTCCACTGATCCTTGGGTCTAGATCTTTGTCAGTACCATGCTGTTTTTATCACAGTAGCTTTGTAGTATAGTTTCAAATTGGGGCTTATGATACCCCCTGCCATGTCTCTGTTGCCTAGAATTGCTTTTGGTATTTTAGGTCTCTACTTATTTCACATGAATTTTTGGATTGTTTTCTCTAGATCTGTGAAATATACTTTTGGGATTTCAATCGAAGCACATATAAATTTCGAACAATCATATGAAAGAAGACAATTTAGAACTAACTTTCAGATTTTCATTCATGAAGAAGATGATGTTATGAGGTTAAAATCCCTACTCATTAAATTCTGCTGCTTTCTTCTGCACAGCAAGAGAAACCACCAGCAGTGTGAAGAGACAACCTACAATGTGGGAAAAAATTTTCACCAGCAGTCCCTCAGACAAAGGTCTACTATCTCAAATCTATAAAGAACTTTAAAAAATCAGACATCCTAAATTTAAAGACCCAATCCAAAAATGGGTATTGGAAATGAACAGACATTTCTCACAGAAAGAAGTAGAAATAGCAAATAAACATATGAAAAAATGTTCAACATCACTGGTCATTCGAGATGCAAATGAAAACAATGTTGAGATTCCATCTCACCCCAGAAAGAATAGCAGCTATCAAGAAATCAACCAGTAACAAATGCTGGTGGGACTGTGGGGAAAGAGGAACCCTGCTCCACTGCTGGTGGGAGTGTAGACTGGTGCAACTACTGTGGAAATCAGTATGGACATATCTCAAAGAAATAGGACTGGAAGTCCCACTTGACCCAGCTATTCCCTTGCTAGGTATGTTCCCCAAAGAATTAAAAGAATCATACCACAGTGATATATGTGCACCCATGTTCATAGCAGCACAGTTTGTAATAGCTAAAACTTAGAAACAGCCCAAATGCCCATCAACTGGAGACTGGATAAAGAAGATGTGTGTTTTTTTTTTTAAATGGAGTACTAGTCAGCCATGGAAAATTAGAAATTAGAGACATTTATTGCTAAATGAATGCACATTAAGGTGATAATCTTAAGTGAAATAAATAGGACACACGTGTAAATACCGAATAGCTTCTCTAATATGAGAAAATTAAGTTTAAATAAGGATTAAAGCTATAATATATAATGTGAAATAGGAAGAAAATGGGCAAAGGGGAAGGGGAAGTGGGAGGGGAAAGCCAAAGGAAAGAAGGGAATGGAATTAATATGAGAAAATGAAAAAATGGAAACAAAGTCTTTGTAAATAGGGAGGGATGGAGGGGTTGAAGGGAGGGCAGGGGAAGGGGGAAAAAATAAGAACCAAGAGAATATGTAAAGATGCAAATTTCCAATGATGAATGTCATTATATTGTATACCTAAAATGGACCAATAAAATACATTTTTAAAAAAATGAATGAAAAGAAATTCTGTTACTTTCATTGCTGTAATACTGTATGTATTTAAGATAATGTTGGTGAAATTATACATGATGCATTTCTTACTTTTATATCATATGAAAACAAATAATATATTAATTTGTTAAATGTGATGCAAAAGTTTTAATTTTCAATTTACAGAATATACTAATAAAATTTAAATTCTAACATTAAACATATATTTAGGTAAGCATGAAATATAACCTTCAGTGTTTTTATATTTATCTACCTAAATACCCTCATTTTTATAATGTATAAATGATAAGCTTTTTCTTCTTTTAAGTATCATTATTTATTTTGAAAATAATTCATATCTCATTCAGGTGAGCAATTAAAATTTATCTCATTGAAAACTTTAAAATATTTGTTTTAATGGTATGCATTTGTTCTATTTCAAAGACTAATTCAAAAGTGAGTCTTGAGAGGAGGAATAAAACATAAAGGGTATATTCTGCTAATGGTGCAATGTAGTCTGAAAGAACAGGCTGGAAATTGAAAAGTCAATGGAGTAATCAATAAGCTCAAGGAAGGATAAAATAGAGGGTATGAAAGTCCAGTGATTAGTAAGGAAACAATTCATAGCAGCAGCTCTTCATGAAATACAATCTGTTTCTCTAATATTTGGAAAAGCAGAGAATCTGACCTGAACATAAACTCAGCCTGTCAATCAAATAGGGACATTATTGGAAAAACAGAATTAAATGCACAACCATATGTTTAAAAGCATGTATAGATAGGAAATGTGTTTCAGATTCTTGTTGTCTCTATTATTCAAAAATATGTAATATTTTATGACTGCACACTTCATGTAATTTAGCACTTCAAAAATCTCTACTGAGCACTCAATTGAGGTTTAAAATGAAGAACGGTTATTAAACATTCATTCTGAAACACTGCTATGATTTTCCTCCCTTTTTAGCTTTCAAGTTATAGGCTTTTCAATTTAACAGAGAATAAAAATTATTTCAAGCAAAAAAGACAAAATACATGAAAGAAAATTTTTGAGTTAAACATGTCGTAATTAAATCCTAGAAATGTACTAAATCTATCCTCAAGCCAACCTGCATTGTTTAATTAAAAATCATTTTATTAGTAATATATTTGAATTATGTAATATTTATATACAACTTAAATGTAGAGAGTCAACATAATACCACTAAAATCATAAAGTCTAGTTATATCTAAATTTTAAGGCTCTAGCTAGCTAGCTATTATACCCACTTTAACTTTTTTTCTTGATGTTTCCCCACATTTATTGTTTCAGAAAGGAATTGGGAAAGATAGGTAACTAAAGAATATTTAATTTTAAAAATAAATATGTTTTCTGTGCATGTAATGGCCAGAAATAGCAAAAAGAGAAATTCTTATTCCACACATTCATTGTTCTATTTAACATACCATTTAAAAGAGATATTTTACACCTCCTATTTTCTTCCAGTAAGCCTCTTTTCCTAATAAAAGTATTCAGTAGTAATTCTATTTTCAACCCCTAGAACCTAAATGTACATTTTTCATAGTTACGAACAACAGCTTTTAACTTAACTTTTTTTAAATTTATGAAGTAGCAAGCAGGTGGTGGGTGTGAGTTCTGTGTGTGTGTATATATATATATATATATATGTGTGTGTATATATATATATGTGTGTATATATATGTGTATATATATGTGTGTATATATATGTGTATATATGTGTATATATATGTGTATATATATGTGTGTATATATATATATAACCAAATATCTACTCTATCAGTGCATAATTTTCATGCTAAAATTATATTTTACTACAGTTAATGAGATATAGTCAAAGTAATTTTTTGTCCCGGTACCAGGGATCAAACTCAGGACCTCACACTTGCGAGGAAGGTGAGGAGCCACTGAGCTAAATCCCCAGCATAGTTAAAGTAATTACTACACTAGTGGACACTTATCTGCCTAACATGATCCTTGTTACTTTATTTCTAATGAATACTAATTGTCTTGCTACTATTGCTGCTTAATGCCACACAACTGCAGAAGTCTGAGGCAATGTCTTCAGATTGGGGCATGGACAAGGTAAACAAAAAGTAACCAGTTAGAAGAGAGGTTCTCTACTATGTTTGACAAGAAAGTATTTTCTTTTCTTTTCTTCCTTTGGATGTAAACTAGGACTCAGTATGTTGCTCTAGGTTCTCTGTCTGATACTGTCAGTGAAGGGAATCTTCTTAAAGGAACAGTGTGTAATGACAAAAAGACCAGGGAGAGAGAGAAAGAACCTATGTCTCTCTCCTAACTAATGCAATATAGAGTAAGGTACTATATTGACATATATAGAATACTGTACTATATTTTGATATTTTAAATTTGAATTAAGGTTTCTATATCTTGTAGCCAATATCATTGCAATTCTTGAAGATGACTCTCAAAGTACAAAGACTTTAACATGTTAGTTCTAAGTTAGTAACTTAGTTCCTAAGTTACACAGAGTAATAATCTCCCACTATGATTTGTCATCAAAATACATTTTGGAATTTATGTATAAAGTATCTATGTTTTTCCAGTTTTTGTGGTTGATAACTAATGTTGACTGGGCACTGTGTCATGGGAGGCATAACTGGTGGCACTGCTTGAACTAAGCTGTTAAGAGACAAATATTAACAACTCATGGAGGAGGTGTTCATATTCTGCCCTGACTTTTCCAATGAAATGGCCTCAAAGAGTAGAGTAATAGACTAAGTTGTATAAACTCAGTACTAAACCTAAGCTCTCTAAATATAGAATTCATTTTCATTAAGGCTTTTATGCATATTTATACTATGAACACTCATATTAATAGTAGTTTGATGTTGAACAATAGTCCATCACTGATATAATCTATATTTTTCTAATAAGCCTGTTTGTTGCTTATATCAGTATTTGTTTCACTGTGTAACAGCAGCTTGGAGTGATAAAATGAATACAGAAATCCCTTAGTGTTTAACAGTCTTCTCCATCTAGTCCCTTTTTCTTATCACAATGTTATCCACTTCACTAATTTAGACTGATATGGTTCAATTTTTTTCATTAATTTAGACTGATATGGTTCTATTTTTTTCTGGTTAAGTCATGGTATTATACTTCTTTCATTCTGTAATGCAACTATTGCATAGAAAGAGAAAGAGAAACCAAAGACAGGAAGGGAATGAAGCCTGTTCTAAATTCTTGACAGGAAAAGGAAAACAATTATTAAAAAGTAATTGAAAGAAATTTGTCAGCATAACATATGTTGTGTAAAAATAAAGAACATTTTATATTTTTTGATTTCTAATCAGAGAGAGCTTAAATAATAATTTTGGAATAAAGATAAATAATACCTTGCAGCAGTTTTCTGGACTCTTTGACTCTATGTCCTATTCATCTTGGATTTGAGGGCATTTAATGCCACCTTATGTTTTCATTTTTCTCCAGATTCAGTGACCAATCTGAAAAATGAAGTGTTAATAGAAAAAGAACTAGATTCCAGTTGTGTACTTCTGACCTCGTGTCATGGTACCAAGAATTGGTTCTAAATAATTTGGGGTTAAATCCTTGCCTCTCACTGATTTCTTATACCTTGATTCCTTACCTATTTTCTATTTTCCAGTAAGTTAAAGTCTGTTATTTATTCCCCTATTATTTCCCTAAATTTCCTCCAAAATTAAAATGTGTTTTAATTTACTTATAAAATACAACTTGATATTTTTCCAAACACATGCATACCATAACTGTGTCTATCCTTCACACTATGACCAAATAAGTGTCTTTCTGTGATCCGTGCTTGCTTTGAGATGCTTCTTTAGCCCTCTTAAGAGTAATAGCTAGGCAACCAGCTTAGCAACAGCTAAGCTATCTACTTCTTGAAATTCTTTGATATGGGCCTTTAACACGATGATACCCAGCCAACCAGACTCTACTTAAGGGAAAAAAATCATATAGAGAATATGATATAGAGAATCTCTATTTTATATATATCTATATATATGTATATAGGATAGATATCTATATATCTATATATATATGTATATAGGATAGATATCTATATATCTATATATATGTATAT
>NW_004624748.1:24717740-24736706 GCF_000247695.1 Heterocephalus glaber | reverse complement strand
GATAGATATCTATATATCTATATATATGTATATAGGATAGATATCTATATATCTATATATATGTATATAGGATAGATACCTATATATCTATATATATGTATATATGATAGATATCTATATATCTATATATATGATATAGATAATAACTTCTTCATTGACAGGTTTGAAACAGTTTTAAAGAATGCAGCATGCATTGGTAGAGTGATGATTGTGGATGAAAAAATTCATATGTAGTGACAGAAATTAGTTTTTCAACACTAATTTCATTGAAATTTAAATAATATTAGTATCATATGAATATTCAATTTATAACCTTAAATATTGTGTATAAAAGTTCTTATAAAGACAAATGCATTTTAAAGTGAACCACTTTTAAAGAGAATATAATGAACAAAATCCATATATATATATATATTATTTAAAATTAACTGTTTTGAAAATTTCTGATAGATTACATAGATTCTAATTTTGACAGCCTCCAGTCCTAAACATAAATGCATCAGACGTGCAATGAATAAAATTAATCAAATTAGACATTTTCTTTGAGCTTATTCTTGTAAGACTTTGTTGATTTATCTAGGGTAAGGTCCATGAAACTTTGTCAGTGACTAACCAGAAAGAAAATATGGTGGGTATGTGGTCATATGTTCTCCAGTGTCTCCTTGTAGCTGTTCAAATTTGCCATTTAATTGTGATCACAACCATAAACAATACAGAAATAACTGGAGTCAGCTGTTACACTATAAAACTTCATTTACAAAAGAGAGTTGATTAAATTTTGAACAAATCAATATTAGATGGAGATTTACATTTTGTCCGTATCTGTTCTATTAGAACTGTGTAAGGCTTTTAGGAACAATGTTTTAAAATTGCCAAAAATAAAATTTAATCTCCTTTATCTTAATGAATATCATAGTTCTTAACTTTTCACCCTATCATTAGATTTTTCTGTCCTACATTTCACCTGTTTCTAATGTGTAACTTACTTGTGGATGTTCTAATTTAGTAAACTATAAATTTGCAGACTGAAATGAGTGTATTATTTATTGATGTATTCCAATATACGTTTCCTGAACAATATTAGTTTTTGAAAAATATAAAAATAAATTTCTTATTTTTAACCGCTCAGATGTTTTAACAGTTGTTAAGCTTCTGTAGCATTTGGGGCAATACATATGCACTAGAGAAACAAAGGTGACTAACAGAGTGCCCAAGGTGAAAGGAGTTTATAGCAGGAGATGTCTTTATTTCTCTTAGAGAATGGAACTGGTGGAAAAGGTGTTCAAGTGAACAAAGACACAAACATTAAGAATCAGTTGTATATAGCTGATAATCTCAAAGCCCTTAAAACATGATGCCTAATAGGAATGTCTTGTCTACTTAGGCCTTGCAAGCCTGCCAAATAACCTACACTAAAGATATGATTTATGTTAGAACCTCGGTATGCACAGTGTAAGTTTGAATTTGCCAGGGGCTGGAGACAATAAGAGCAGTCATGTGAGCAACCAATCACTTCTACAGGATCATCTCCCCCAAAAAATCTATACCCCAAAGTTTGGGTTGTGTTCCATGGTTGCCAATACATGCATGTTGACACACAGTATTTCTGGGATAATTGAGTATGGTTTGTATGACTCCATCAGGAGACAATCATGGGCATGCACTGAAGATTTTTGGAAAATATTCATAAGATTGTAACTATTTTTTCTTTAGTATAAACTTTGTTGTATTTCTTTTTTAGAATAAAAATTTACTGGAATATGTCCAGATTGCTTTATTAAAGTTTAACTTATAATTGCTCATGTTCAAAAAATTTACAGATTTACGAAACAAAATGTGGGGTATACAAAGCTTAAAATACTTTTTGATCCCTTATAGGAAAATCACATGGCATGAAGGATTAAGTTAATTTGTTATAATTTCATATAGCATGCCTGTAAAAAATAAGTGGTCATATGAAATGGACCTACACTAAATGGATGACTGAACTAAAAGTAAACCATTTCATTCTAGTAAAGAAAAAAAAGTTAATTTAATAAAATAAATTCAAATGTTTTACAATCCAAATGTAATTGAAATATGAAATTGAAGAATGATTTAGCACTTACCTTCTGCCATTTAAAAATAGAATATTTTTTAAAGTGATAAAGGTGAATTTTACATCTTTTATAACAGCAAGAATTATCCAGTTATATTTCTGTACTCATATCACAGATAAAATATATTTTGATGAAGAAATACTGTGTTAAAATTGTTATCAAAGGCCATGACTTTGCATTTTAAATTTAAGGTAGGTGGCATAAACTCAACAGGTATGCATCATTTTCTTTGTTTATTCTCCTATAGTAAAATGTAAGGAGAGGAACATTTGTATTTTAATGAAATTTTAATGTGTATAAATAATGTTTTGAAAAAAGTGGAAAGAAAAATAAAAGATAATGATCACTGTGTTTTTAATGCATCATCTTCAAAATTTACATGTTGTTACAGTGTGTATTGAGAGGTGGGCTCTTTAAGAAATGATTAGGGCTTAAAGTTTTTACCTTAGTGAATGATATTAATACTGTTACCAAAAAGGTTTCATACTGCATTCAGCCCTCTTCTTCCTTCTTCCATGTGAGGACACACCAAGAAGATCGTCACTAGATGACAGGGCTTTGGTCATAGACTGTCCAGCCTCCAGAGTGTAAGAAATAATTATCTGTTGTTTATAAATTACCTACTCTTGGGTATTTTGTGATTGTGGCACAGAAAAGACAATCCCTAAATCACCCCGAATTACATGATGGCTCCATTCACTGAGAATGTTATACAGGAGAAGCAGTGTTTTAATTAAGATGCAGCAAGTCCTATTTGATGTCTTAATACCTACTATGTATTGTATTTGGAATTTCCTATTGTTAGATCTCTTATGTTTGAAAAATGAACAAATGAAGAGGAACCATTAAAACAAAACACAAAGGAATAAAATAGAAGTACAAAAAAATCAGGTTAAGAAATCATGCAAGTCAAGAGAAGCTTCCTTTAAAAAGATTGCAGTTTATCAACATGCCAAAGGCTATTTCCAACATAAAATACTAGGATGTCTTCTGATAAATGCAAACTGGATATCAAAGTAAGCCAGTTCTTGATGACCTCAATAGAAGGAGTTTCAGGGTGGGGATTTAGCTCAGTGGTTCCGGTGCCTGCCTCCCAAGCGCAAGGTCCCGAGTTCAATCCCTGGTACCAAGAAAGAAGGAGTTTCATTTTAGGGGAAAGAAACTCCCAAGTGCAGTAGTTTTACTATTTAATAGAATTCAGAAAATGAACTCATATTATATTTTTATGAAATATTTTTATATTTCATAAAAATATAAAGAGATAAGTTTGTAAGAAATATTTTTAATGGGGTATTTTTTTCATAATATTTTAATAGAACAAACTTGAAGAAATGTAGCAAAAACAAATTGAAGGGAAAGCTGTGATTTTAGAGAAAAAGGCAAGAATTGCTGAGTCAAGTTACTGAAAGGTTGAAAGAGACTGGGTTGCAAAGTGTGGAGAAGATAACAATCACCAATATAAAGGAAAATTGTTTTCTTGTGTGTGGAGGGGATGTATGGGAGATAAAACCCAGTGCCAATCTATCACTGAGCTACAAGGAAGAATAAATAATCTACATATGGAATCAGAGAAGTTTGAAATATCTTTGTAGAAAATGAAGAAATTTTGTTCTTGAAGTCCTTTTTTTTATTTATTGAAGAAAGTACATATTATGTGCAGAAAATAATGCCAATGGTGGTAACAACTAATGTTTGTGCAAACTAAAAAACATTTCCAAAACATAATAAAAATCAATACAACTACCCTTAGAAACCTGGCTTCCAGTTAAAACATGAAAGTATGATTTTTTAGGTCTGGCTGTGCCTATTACAAAGGCTTTATCTGTTAGGCATGGATATAAGAAAGCTGCCCTCTCCTCTACCACACTGGCCATACTTCCCATACATTGAAATAACTGGGAAGTTGACATTACTGTCTTAGTCACCACTGTCCACTCATGCTTGTCTTAGTTACCTTCTCTCCTCCGCTGAGGGGCAGTACTCAACAACCACAAATCCATGGAGGAAAGGGTTGTTTGGGCTCAGTTTGTAGAGATTTCAGTCCAAGGCAAGGGCGGCATGGCAGATGGGCACGCAGAAAAGAAATAGTTCATGGTGTGGCAGGCAAGAAGCAGAGAGATCAAGGGAGAAGGAGGGAGATAGACTCTCCTAGGCAACACCCCCAGTTACCCACCTTCTGACATAAGGAGTCACTTGCCAACAACACATTTCACTATAAACATATCAGTGGATTAATCCACTGAAGACTGTGAATATGACACCACCATGATCTAATCATCTCCCAAAAGTTCCACCTATGAGGCTTTGGAGGGACATCTAGATATAAACCATTATATGTACTCATATGTACTCTTTTTGTTGTTGTTGTTAACTTCTTTTATTGTTACATTTTAGGTATACAACATAACTACATTTCTCATTGGGAATTGTACCTTTACATAATGCATCTTGGTTCTTATTTTTTCCCCATTCCTAGTCCTCCATTCACCCCCTCCACCCTTCCCTATTTACAAAGACTTTATTTCCATTTTTTCCATTTCTCATCAGTTTTCCTTTCCCTTCTTTTCTTTCCCCTGCCCCTCCCACTACCCCTACCCCTTTGGACCTTTTCTTCCTATTTTCCATTATTGATTATTCATTCTAACCATTGGTTCATTTTAGGTATACAATATAATGACATTCATCATTGGAAATTTGCACCTTTACATAATCTCTCTTGGTTCTTATTTTTCACCCTTGCCCAGCCCTCCCTTCAAACCCTCCAGTCCTCCCTATTTACGAAGATTTTTGTTCCTATTTTTCCATTTTCTCATATTAATCCCATTCCCTTCTATCCTTTCCCCTAGCCCTCCCACTTCCTTCCCCTTTGCCCCTTTTCTTCCTATTTCACATTACCTACTATACATTTTAGTCCTTATTTACACTTTTAGTTTCTCACACCAGAGAAACTATTTGGTATTTATACATGTGTGTCCTATTTATTTCACTTAAGAGTATTGCCTTAATGTGCATCCACTTAGCTATAAGTGTCTCTAATTTTTCATTTTTTATGGCTGAGTAGTACTCCATTTTATTTCTTCACCTGCTTTTCCTCAGACAAAGGTCTACTATCTCGAATCTATAAAGAACTTAAAAGGATCAGACCTCCCAAATTTAAAGACCCAATCTGAAAATGGGCATCTGAAATGAACAGACATTTCTCAGACAAAGAAGTAGAAATAGCAAATCAATACATGAAAAAATGTTCAACATCACTGATCATTCAAGAGATGCAAATGAAAACAATGCTGAGATTCCACCTCACTCCAGAAAGAATGGCTGCTATCATGAAATCAACCAATAACAAATGCTGGCAGGGTTGTGGGGAGAAAGGAACCCTTCTCCATTGCTGGTGGGAGTGCACACTGGTGCAACCACTGCGGAAGTCAGTATGGAGATACCTCAAAGAACTAGGACTAGAGGTCCCATTTGACCCAACTATTCCCCTGCTGGATATCTTCCCAAAAGAATTAAAAGAATCATACAACAGTGATATATGTGTGTCCATGTTCATAGCAGCACAGTTTGTAATAGCTAAAACTTGGAAACAGCCCAAATGCCCATCAACTGGAGACTGGATAAAGAAAATGTGGTTTTTTTATACAACGGAGTACTACTCAGCCATAAAAAATGAGAAATTAGAGACATTTATAGCTAAGTGGATGCTCATATGTACTCTTGCATTCTTACCCAAGCATTTTCCTTGGAAGATCTCTTTATCTGGAGCACATCTCAGTTGAGGTCTCTATCAGAAAGATGAGGAAGAAACCTTGAAGACACTCTTCTGCACTGTAACTCAGTACTGTTTACTTTTCTACCCCTAACTACCTTCCCCTCCACCCAGCTTCATAAAACAGCAAAATTCATTGGGGGGGGCACTCACAGCAGTGAGGTGATCCCCCACCCTGCATGTGCATGATTCTATTGTGAAAAATGTAACTGGAGGGAGTTGGTGCCTTGTCAGATTTTGTCTTTTGCTTACATTATTATAGTAAGTAAGTAAGATATCGTGTGTTACTTTCTTTTTGACTTTTCACTGTAATTATTTATGCTGATACCATGCATCTTAGCCCTTTCTTGAGCTCAATAAACTACTGCCAGAACTAAGAAATGGTTAAACCACTTCTGGAGGGAAAGTCTTGAAAAGAGTACTGGTTTTAATGGCTGCACTAACAGAGACTGAGTAAAATGATGAAAATCTGTGTTCTGCTAGTGGGTTTTTGAATTTCTTTTGCAGATGTAGAGTTGACTTAGATGAAGGAAATTCTCAGAATATGGCTGTGAAGATGGATATGTGAGCAGAAATAAAGTTAAAATTATTAGATATTTGTGGTACTACTTAAGGGACTAAAATATTAACAGAAGTCTCTACATATTATGTGGCTTGCTATAACTTCATAGGTAAGATGATATATGATATATGATATATCATATGAGATATCATATGATGCATGATATATGGCAGGAATATGAAAGATAGAGACTGAGGGAGCTCAATTACATAAGTCTTAATGAAGTGAGGATTTACATACAACCTACAATGTGACAAAAAAGGGCATATCACCCGCCATACTCAAGTTTTATCAAAGTTGAAAAAAACAATAGCAACATTTGCTGAAGAGGCGATGGATGTGAAGTCTGAAAGTACTTGCAGTACATTAGTGTGAAAAATGGAAATTTTTGTTGTAATAAGAAAGTGCAAAACAGGTACAAGAGTGAGTCAATGAGAAACAATAGCTTATTGGTATTTATGAGTGTTTTTAGTCTACTAACAATTAGTTTAAGCTGCCAACACATATAGACCACAGTCTTCATCCTTTGAAGACACATGGAAGAGTACCAACTACCCAGAAAATGATTGTAAGAAACCTTTGGTAGAGACAATAATTCATGAATTCTTGCAATGATATCTTGAAACATCACTTAAAGTTATCCTAGTTCATCTTTACTTTCAAAGTCAAGTAGTTATTGGAAACATCACAAGATCCTGCTAAAGAAGCATGTATAGTCTCACATTACATTATCATTTTTAAATATTTTATAAACTATAATTAAATGTTATTATTTTCCTCATTAATTATGCATGTATATATTAACTTAAAACTTTTTTTTTTTCTTAGAAGGGTTTCAAAGACTTAACTAGTCTGCAAAAGGAGTCCATGGTACACACAAAGATTTATCATCCTTGCTTATAGGCAGCTGTTGGGCATTTTGAGTTTGGAGTGGTTGCCTTGGTATTTTAAACCCTAGATACTGGGGATGGCATGTAAAGGAATCCTTGAAGTTGGAAATAAATAGATCTGTATCTTTCTTATATTTGTAATCCACACTCTAAAGGTGAGTGAGCAGGAAAGAACAGTTCTAGAGTAAGAGAGCTGGGCTCGAATCCTAAACTCATCACTGGCTCTCTTCTCTATATCTGAGAAATTGTATCATTAATAAACATATTACAGTTGTTTTAAGGATTAAATTAGTTAATATATGAGAAACACCATAAAATATATGTCCTACAGTAATCATTCACTAAATATTTTGTTATTATTTTATGAAAGCCCATATTTAGACAATTTCCACTTTTTTCAATAGTGTGTAATTTCTTCCATAAAAATATCAACAACTTTTGGTTCTTATGAAAATTTTTAAACCAAAGTAACTTTGGAAAGACCACATATTACTTTGCATTTCTTTAATCATGAAGGTGCTCTTTCTCATTTTCTTACAAAATATCTTGGTGTATGAATTTTCCTGTTGTTTTCTCATTTTTAAATTATAGAATTTATATCTTGTATTTTCATTTATAACAGTTTTTTCTCTAGGCATATTTACTGTGAATTCCCATAAAATAGAGCCTGAGGTAAAATATATTCCATGTAACTATTTTTTAAGAAACGTATCAGAGAAGCAGAACCAAAGGACAAGGAGATTGAAAGGGAAAGAAGAAAAACAATGCAAACATAGTTATCACTTGGTTTTACAATATACAGACTATGGGATCTTAAGACATTTTGAATATTAGTAAAATATATGTACATCCACATAGAGAGAGAGAATGGGCTCTCTATGTACTGACTGCTAAATCCAATTAGTCAAAGATTTTCACTGCTTAACTAACCCAGATACTCAAGTTCTTTGAATATGAGTTGAGGTACTTCAGGTTTCAAAGTGAACATCTCTTGCTTTAGAGGCACAAAGTATATGGGTTAGGACTTGGTAGAGCTCAGCCAATGATATCAGAAACAAGTGACAAAAGCTCAATTGTTCAGAAATGACTGGACTTGAAATTATGATCAGAGAATACAGAATCAGAGTAGGATTGAAATTGTGTACGAAGAATTTACATAGCTATCAAGAACATTATTTTTTTAAGTAAATGCTCTAGATTTTCTGCCTTTTTAAAATTTGAGGGTACAGAAATATTAAGTGGATGTGGTGTGGCAGTTTTAGAGAGGTTTTATTGTTTTAAATTTATATGCTATTGTATACACCATACTTCACTAGTTAACATAACTACATCTTTTCCCTTGCATCCATTAAAAGAACTTTCCTCTCTGCCTATTATGATTATATTTTAATATAATTAAGCAGAATTAGATCCAACAGTGATACTTTTTTACTGTTAAGAAAAACACAAAACATAAATATATGTTTACTGAAATGGAGCTAAATTTAAAATGCTTTTTAACAAATTATAGTTATGAAGGAAAAATCACTATTAAAAGTCTAATTAATTGAAAAATATTTTTTCATTGGACATTTTTCTTATACTACCAGGGAAGAATATATTTGTCTAGTTTTTTTAAATGAAGTATATTTTAAAATGTGGTGCTGGTAATCCCATAGTTAAATTATTTCCCCCAAATAATGAATAGGCATATTTAAAGAAACATAATTACTTCTCACTAGGAAAAACTATTAAATTTCCCATGCCTTTATTGTACATGGCATTAGAAATGAAACTGAGTTCTAAAATTATTGCTATAAATTCTTGTCTCTTATGGGCAGGATATTTTATAGTTGATTGCATGCTCAATGCCCCATATTAGCAATTCATCATTTACAATATTAATATTCATTTTTACTAAATATGGAAACTGCATATAATCAGCAATTTCCTCATCAATTTGGGAAAATCAAATGCATTATTAAGGGTTAGTATAATATTAACTGGAAAATGCTATTCCTGGTTTAAAAATAAACAAGTCTTGATTTATCTATTATATCTAATTTCACATGTTATTAGGAGATAGAAAATTATAATATAATTCTTAAATAATTTTAAAGTTATCTACTAGAATAACTCATTCAGCCTGAGGAAAGAAAGAAAGAAAGAAAGAAAGAAAGAAAGAAAGAAAGAAAGAAAGAAAGAAAGAAAGAAAGAAAGAAAGAAAAAAATTTTAAATGTTTTTCTTTCTAAAGATACACTGATACAAACCAAAAATATTCTTATAAACATTGACTTTATTCTTAGTCCACATCAGTCTCTTGTGGCTTGCATATAAGACTCAAAAATTTCTATTTTATATTATTTCCTGATTTCAGAGAGATGCTTAGAGTTTGGAAGGCAAACTGCAACAGATCTATACATGTTTCCATTTCAGGAATGTACATAGTGATTAAGGATACAATTACATATATTAGACTAAAAGAGAGGTTTTCTTATTAAACAAAATAAAGTAGTAAGTGGTCAGATTTTTCACAGACAATTTTTGGTCTTGTATTAATATCCCACATTCATTTTTCATGATTCTTGAATTCATAGTCAATTTAATTGTACTTTATATTTTAAAATATATGCAATAGCTAAACTTTTCTATGAGACTGTACTGTTATCTTTTTACATATTGCTTTCATCCCTTTTAAAAGGTACACATCAAGAGTTTTCAAAATAAAAATTCTGATCCATTACAAAGTTTTACATTGCTAAAAATATATATCTATAATTATTCTTAATGAATGGATTTAAGATATAAACAATATGAATATTACCTTTTTGTACGAATTCTCCATGATTCACCTGAGTGTCATAATAGGATGTGTTTTTGTTTTTACATGAGTTAACTGCTAAATCTTTGGTTTCCATTAACAGATGGATTGAATAAAGAAAATATAGTTTACTTATCCAATAGCATAATACAATTGCATATACCCCAAAAAGGGAATTAACTCCTGTCATGAGATAATGTGGACAAAACTAGAGGTATGTAGTGCTAAGTAAATAAGTTGGACTTATTGTATGTGACATCTAAGAACATGGAGATTATAAAACTACTGTAGGATTGTGCTTACTGAAGAATGAGCATGAATACAAGGAAAAGCAAGGACCTTTCTTAAAAGGTACAGAGTTTCAGTTAAATTGGATGCATCAATGGTAGATATTTGTTGTGTAATGTTGAATAATATTGTGTTATATGTTTAAAAATTGCTAACACAAAATATCTTATTCTCAAGACAAACTGTCTATATTAAGATAACAAGTATAGGGGCCGGGGGTTTAGCTCAGTGGTTTCACCGCCTGCCACGCAAGCTGAAGGACCCGAGTTCGATCCCCGGTACCAAAAAAGAAAAAGAAAAAACAGATAACAAGTATATTAGTTGGATCAAATTAATTTCAGAAAATATGCATACATGAAATATTGTTTTACATCATAAATATTGACATTTTTGTCAATGATAGCTTAATAAAACTGAAAAAAGAAATAACAGGAATCAGAAGACAGTGAAAGAATATCATCAAAAATAGGAGATAAATATGAGTAAACCAAACATTCTATTTGTAATTACTTTATCATGCATAAATATAGCATAATAGTTTTAGATATACATGTGTACACTTTTGAAGTGAGAAAATTTTATATGTGTATGTGTGTGTGTAACATAGTAAGTAGTTGTAATGCAAGATAGCAAGTACTTCAACAAAAAAGATAAACACGGTCTAAGAGCAAAAGTTTGTAAAGTCTAATAAGAATGACAATAGAAAAGAATTTTTTTTTTTTTTTTGTACCGGAGATCGAACTCTGGACCTTGCCCTTGAGAGGCAGACGGCAGAACCACTAAGCTAAATCCCCATCCCAGAAAAGAAATATTTAATGGAGAGTATATTTAATAAATGGAAAAATAATATTTGCAAAGCAAATACATATTTCTTATTTACGTATTAACGTCAACTCTTTTGACTGGAATTTTGTTAAAAACACGAGAAGACATTTTAATGTTCAAATTAAGACACTCGTTTATTAAGCCAAACGCAGCATTTTTAACAGTGTCATTTAAATATTTTTTTCTTACGGATGTTTTGCTTTTTCATTTGAGTAAGAAACTTCATTTTATTGGAGCTATA
Organism: Heterocephalus glaber; assembly: GCF_000247695.1. The sequence continues at coordinate 24,725,231 of NW_004624748.1, read as the reverse complement.
TGTAAAGCGAATCCTTAGAAAATTAATATTTTAACACAAACGCAGTTCCAGCAACAATAACTAAATACATTATAATTTTTATCAACTGTGATTATCCTATTTTGAAGAACATTTCATCACATTTGTTAACAATTATCATCAATGTGTATCTTAAAAATCGTCACCAAAAAGCTTAGAAAGTAAACACTCAAAGTATCTAGTTATTCCTATCTTCTTAATGCCAACTTAATTTGTTTCCTTTTTGTCTAAGCTCAAGCTGTATTGGATAGCTTCCTTTCACTCTTCTAAATCAATTCCTCACCCTCTCCTATTTCTCTGCCCTTGAAAGCTGGCCATTATATACTCCACAAATGAGTTTTTTGTTTTCTGACTAACAGTTTAGTTCAGTCAATGAGATCTCGGCCAGGACAAAACCCAGAAGAGTAAAAGAAGGCCATTTATTTTTTTCCTCTGGCTCTTTTTTGCAGGGTTATCTTATTTTGTTTGGGTTCCATGACAAGAGTCATTGCTTTTTCCCTAAATCTTGATAATTGCACATTGTTTCTTTTAGTTCTAGAAATAGTAACAGCTTTGCCACTATGAGCCCTAGAATTATATCCTTGCTTATAGTCTGCTCACGCTCTTATAAATATTATCTTTATTAAACATTCCCTAAGTATTATAACTTTACTGCTATTTTATTTTGATACCCTGTCCAAACAAAGATCTAATTTGCAAAAGAGATACTTTAGATTTTGAGGAACCTTATGTAGATTATGTTAATAATATGATGCTAATATAATCAAATTAAAGCATAATGAAAACATTTATTTAAATTGATTTTCTTCAAATTATCTATGTTCCACTTTAGATTTATTAATCTGAGTAATCACAAAGTATGAGCCAGATTTCTGTGTAACCCTTGAAAGATTTTCCTGAAACAAAAAATTTATTCTGAATCCTAACATGTAACAATATTCAACAAACCAATTACAGTCCATGATTTAGGCTTGAAAACCTTGAAATTCTAGTGTAGTGAACAAACTGGCTAATTTTATATTAAGAGTTGACTTAATGCATGGAATGAAATTTCTTATATTTTAAAAAGTAATAGTTTATTAAAGAAATGGAAATGGAACTCTTTTTTCATAATATATGACCATATGAAATGTAAATTCCAGGGTACTATATTTGGCAAGTCTCACTGCATGGATCTTGGATGAAAACTGATGTTTATACTTATATAAGGAGAAGAAACTCAAGATGTTAATGTGTCAGTCTTAGAAATTAATACTATTTCCAGTCTTTCTATCCAAGCAAAACTTTGCTCATTTTTCAAGTCTAAATTTGTATTTGGTTATTTCTGCATAACTTTATGTAAGAACTTCAACCAAAATATATTTTCTCTAAGAAATTTAGTCTTTCATTTTGTTCAAATCTGAACTCCTCCTCTGCCTGGTTTTTCTCCTCCTCTCCTGTCTATGGGGAAGGAAGAAGAAAGAAATTAAAAGAAAAATAATTATAATGAGGTATGAACAATACTAATGTTCAGGCAAATCCCATCCAGCCCCCTACATTTCCCAATGCATGGTGAAATTAACTTAAACCATAGCCATGCTCTTACATGTAAAATGGAAATACAAGTGATACAGAAATCAGTAACAAAAGAGGGTGCAGGAGCCTGGAACAGTAATATTTTACTTAGCATTTAGCAGGACACTAATGCAAAAACTTTTATTGAAAGCTAAAAGATAGCTATCTGTATCAAGCAGTGGCAAAAATACTTAGTAATACTGTTGTTTTCATTCAGAAAGAAGATTGTTTCCTAACTCATCTGGAAGCTGTATGAAAAAATTTTAAAAACAGTGCTAAAATGTATATTGCTTGCTATTGACTCTTGATCAAAATATTGTAAGAAAGAGATGAGTTTAGCTAAAGCTAATGGATTAATAATAGAAAATACAAGACAAGGATCTTAGGTTTACAGAAAATTATTCCTGTATCATAAATAAGAACAAGGATTAAAAATTTTTGAATAAAATGATATAAATACTACACAGATGAAATAGATCAAGAAAGAAGAACTTGCATCTGCTTATCATGATGTACTCAGAATAGACATCATTAAGTTAACATATAAAGAAGTAGGATAACAAAACTCAGAAATAGAACTTAATGGAGGAATATATCTGTTAGTGGCCTTTCCATTAGTTACCATATTTCTTCATAAACTACAAGTCTAGGAAATGGAAGTTAAGCAATGAGACTTAAAAATCACTCATGAACTTTGAAGTTACATTATCATCATAGAATCTTGATTTTTTTCTTCCCTCGCTTGCTTCTCTTTTCACTCTCATCCAGATTCTCCCCAATTTCCAGTCTAATTTGGAGCCTAAAGTATTCTCTACATTTCCTTCATGAGATAGTACACAATTTTGGTTTTAAACTAAATAATGAATTGATGTCTTTTTATAAAAATACCTAAAACTACAATCTCTTTCCTAAGTCTCACAAGTAATATTTAAATGTTTATTTGACCTTTGAACTTGGCCATGAAATAGACATCTCAAAATTAAATACCAAAAGATGAAGGTTTTATTTTTTTCTCACTATGCCCCATTCCTTCTAATTTATTTTGCCCTCTTCCATCTCAAATAATGGTGCTACACACAAAGCAGATTCTCAAACCAAAAAGAAGAGTTCTATTCTACGATTAAAAGTATAAATTCTATGTAAGGATATAAATTCTATTATAAGGATATATTTCCTATAGTATCCAGAGAGATCATAAGATTTTCCATATGTAATTTTCCATGTCACCCATAGAGTACACGCCTGGATCTTCTCCTTCTAGACTTGTAACCTTAGTCTCAGATAAAATATCAGTTTTAAATTTCCAAAATTTAAAATTCCCTTTTTATACTTTCTTTGCTTCTGTCATACTAGTCTATCTCCCTTATTTTCCTTAAAGTACATCTTCATGCTTCTTGGTGTACACCACTGGTGTTCCTTGGTGAGCCCATTCTCACCCATTGCATCTCGAGTCTCATGATTTTTTTTCAAAGAGTTTCCCCCTCATATAAAATAGCAACATCATCATTTTGGAGTTCCATCAAGCAGTCATTTCTTTTTATCATTTAGTAAAATTTAGTTTATCTCATTTATTAATTGTCAGTCTTCAAACTTGAATGATGTTCTGTGTGGTTCTTGATAGCATTTTTATTCAGGTCCCCAAATCTCAATATAGGAAGAAAAAAACCAACAACCAAACAAACAAATGAACAAACAAAAACAACAACAACAACAAAACGACCTCACACCACACTGTTTGAATGGAATGTAGGAAAATGATAATGATTATACTAAAGCATTAATCAATATTCTGTATTTTATTACTTTAGAATAAACCATAATATAATGAATACAACTAGTAGTATTTTCTCTTTCATGACCATGTTTTGCTAACAGCTATGATAGATCTACCAAGAAATGACTTATAGATATATATGTGTGTATATATATATATTCTTTAATATCAAGTGTTCAATATATAAATCAAAATCTTACTGCATGAAAGAATACACAGGCTAGTTATGAGTTCCTATAAATATGATTAATATATAAGGTAATATTTCAGTCATCACTTTATGTTGTGTTAATAGTTTGCAATTTAGTAATGATCCTAAACAAAAATTTAAAAATGATACTGCTTCTAAATAATGCATTCCAAAAACAATTGCTTACATATTCAAAAACTAAGTCTAGAAAAATGTAAGGATTTTTTCTTCCAGGAATTAGATTACAAGACACACTATCATGCTGCCTATTAAAACAGTGTAAACTTGTTTATGTTTGTGTAACTGGAAGTGATTTTTTTTAAGGAAACTAAATATGAAATGTAAAAGAACATTTATGAACAAGTTTTATGTTATATAAAAGTTAAAGCAAAACAATTTTACACTATATATATCAGAAAATTTTAAGGATTAAATTGATCATAGAAACACATCATATGATCTTAGAGATTTATATATACTTAAACAAACCAGGGCAGATGCAGAGAACATGTAACATCTGGCCTAGATAACTCATCTAATGATAATACAAATTCTTTATGGTACATTAACACACTTAAAAATGAGTAATGTTGTACGATTAATTCCACAGAAAGCTACAGATGAAGGTCAAAGTGAAATTTAATTTCGTGAAACAAAATTAGCAATAGAATTCAGCTAATGTTTTTACATTAGATGCAATGCTATTCATATTTTTCAATAAGCTTAATGCATGATGTGTCCATGATGGATGATATTTATTCTTTTAGAATCTGAGCTTAATTTTTTACCTGAATTAGAAATGTTACGTATTATATTCCTCATTACCAGCCTATTTAATTTCTTGCATTAAAAATTCATCTCACTTTGTACAGATCTGGTAAGCTAAAACCATTTATTTTTCTCATGGTCAAAACTTACCTTTTTCTACCATTTTAAAGAAAAATGCCTTATTACTCAATTCAATCAGAAGAAGCTATTTTTCTTTTAAATTTTTGGTAAAGTAAAAGATTTCCACGAAACTATTTTTTCTTTTTAAGTGATCAAATTTAAAAATGATTGATATTTTAGTACTTAACTAAATAATTTAATTATTTATTTTACACCTGATTTTAATGTGTATTATGGTATTAATTTAGAATAATATAAAAAATGACTTTACTTGGCTAGATAATTAAACCATTAATTCTATACTCTTTTTGAAATATAAATTAATTCTTAAGTTAAAATGTCAATATTTTTCCCTTTTAAAGAATTTTAGAGAGTTAACTTCTGATCATTTCACATACACAAATTAATTTGAATTTACAAAATAAGATTTTAAGTTTAAATAGCAATCATTTATTGATTAGAACAGTTACATAATACTAATAAATATCATTTAAGAGCTGTTGTAAGCAAAGCCAAAGAAATACTTCCAATTAACTGTTTCACAGAAGCATTTAACACTAAAATTGTTCTAAGTTTCATCACAATGACTGATAGGTTAACTTTTTGCAATTGACTTAAGGTTTTAGTAAATTGGCACTCTCTTCTGTTTTTACACAATCTGTTCATTTCAATGAGTGAGTCTATGGTCTGAAACTATTTATTTGAATATTCAAGTTGCAGAATAGAAAACACAAATGGAATCAACTTTTTTTTTTTTGGTACCAGGGATCGAACTCGGGACTTTGAGCTTGAGAGGCAGGTGCCAGAACCACTGAGCTAAATCCCCAGCCCTGAAATCAACTTTTTATTTAGATGAAGTCTACCATTAGTAGAGGGACATTTGCATTTGAATATACTATTTTTGTTACTGCACTATAAATTTTTAAAAAATGTATTTTTACATTCACATAGTTGTTTTTGATTACACAGTTCCTTTTATTTCTTATGATGTGAAATGTCCACATAGACACATCCATAGAGAAAGAAATAGTAAGGGTTCCAAAGGATAATGGAAGAAAGGAATAAGAAGTGAATGGTAATATGGATGGGGTTTTGGGATGAATAGTATGATTTTCTAAAATCAGGCAGTAATAATGGTTACAAAACACTATTGTTTATACTAAAACCACTGAACTGTATGCCTACAAAGCATACATTAATTAGTATGTGACTTAGTATGTGAATTAATTTTACAATAAAACTACTATAAGATGAATATACATTGAAATATTTGTCAAGGGAACTCAGTGGTGAGGAAGGAGAAATGAAATATAGTTTAGTAAAATATGAAAAACATCACAGAAATAATCTGGTTGGAATTGTAGAGCTGAGAAAATTTGTAACATTTTTACTTCATAGGAATGATCATTTTTTAATGGTATTATTAATTTTATTGGTGCATTTAAGGTATACAATATAATGACATTCATCATTGGAAATTTGCACCTTTACATAATCCATCTTGGTACTTAATTTTTCCCCATTTCCTTCTCCTCCCTTCAATCCCTCCACCCCTCCCTATCTACAAAGACTTTGTTTCCAGTTTTTCTTTTTCTCATATTAATTCTATTCCTTTCTTTTTTTTCCCCTAACCCTCCCACCTCCCCTTCCCCTTTGCACCTTTTCTTCCTATTTCACATTATCTATTATACTTTTTAGTCTTTATTTACACTGTCAGTTTCTCACACTAGAGAAACTATTCAGGAATAGATCTTGAAGAAAGATAGTTTTATTAAATACTGACACTAGTATGCCATAATTTTTTTTCTCTGTGGAGTTGGGATTTGTAAAATGCAATATACTGCCCAAAGTATTGCTAAAAACACATGTGGTCTGTGGTATTCAACACAATATTTGAAACTCTATATATGTTAAAATATGAAAATCTAAAATATAATGAACCAGTTAAATTAAGAACTATTATTTATATGATATTCAATTGGAGGGCTTCTTTTGCAGTATCATCAGAAATTCTTTGTGTTGTGCAGCGGTGACAGAGGTGGCTGGCCTCATACATGCTTAGTAATAATGGTCTATACCCTGAGACTGAATGTGAAATTATAATGACAAAAGATGGTTATGATTTTCTATGTCTGTGTGTGTGCTTGTGTGTGTGTGTGTGTGTGTGTGTGTTTAAGAATAAAAGAATATTTAAGCGAATTTTGAGAACAAGAAATGCATGAGAGGTTGGGAAAAAAGGAAGTTGAAACTTTACCTTTCACTCAACATTATTCATCCACTATAGATCTGAAACATTTAAGGTAAAATACTAAACCACTGAACATTACAGTGAAAAGAATTAAATATTGTGGGGGCTATATAATTGGACAAGAATTTATGGTTAAAGTTGTAATAAGGAATTGTCAGGCTAATATTCTAATAAAATTACCAATTCTAATTTAGCTAATTTCAAATAACTGTTTAAAACTATTCTTTGGATTTCAAGTTTAAGCAGATCTCTTTCAAATTTTTTATATCTGACAACAAATCTCTCTGGCATATTGGCTGAAACATTTATTTTTAAACGGTTATGTGTGACTTTGGGATATATCTTTAGGAAAGAAAGTAAATTTATGAATGGAAATTCACTTTGTCAAGTAATTAAAATATATCCCTATATGAAGAATTTGTATTTGTAGTTAGTCAGGAGCCAGATGTAGATCATGCAATCTACAAAGTTGAATATAGATTTCACAATAAAAGTGAATGAAACAATGAATATGAAAAAGAAACTATTGACTAAGTGTGTTGTAGATCTTTGTCACTGGAATTCGTTTCGATTTGACTGATAGCAAATAGTCAGGATAAATTGTTATGTGAAGTTTAAGGAAACGTAACCCTAGATCTCATTGGCTAAAAACAAACCAACAAAGACCAATTCTTATTTTTGCCACATGACCAAGAAGACACAGATCACAAAGAAAAGGAGGTTGATGAAAGCCGTGTCAATAAAATTGAATTTCAAGTCTTAAAATTTATTTACTTCGAGACAGAAAAATGTGAACTAGCACTGCAAGTTTCAAAAAAA
>NW_004624748.1:24704290-24716090 GCF_000247695.1 Heterocephalus glaber | reverse complement strand
AAAAAAAAAAAAAAAAAAAAAAGGAGAAAAATTCTCAAACTGTATCTGCTTCTGCGGTTAATGGACAAAATATACGCAAATTTCCAACAACTCAATAGAAAAAAAATAATAATCGAGATGGTGATTTCAGGCAAATATCTCTCTTCATCTTCTTGGAGCTGTTTTATGCATAAGTTTGTTTTTGGTTTGTTTTGGTTTTTTTGGTACCGGGTATCAAGCTCGGGACCTTGCTCTTGCAAGGCAGGCAGCAGAACACTGAGCTAAATCTCCGGCCCTTGGACCTATTTTACTAAATACTTTTCATACTGAAATGGCTGGCAATAGTTTTGGCATAGTCATCCAGGATATAAGCCCAGCTCCTGAGAGGCACACACACCAGCAAGCACTTGGGAAAAGGGGCTGGCTGCTCCTGGCTGGCTGAGCCTGTCATCAAGACTGCAGGGAATTTCCAACAGCTGCCAGAGATGCTTTTGCATCTGGAAATCTCCATCCTTTTCTCTTTATGGTATCAACTGCCTATAAATGCTTTTCTTGGTAAAAGGAAAGACATTGTTTGAGGACAAACTCTGCCTGGTTTCCCTCTGGAAAGTGCACTCCAGGAAGCTACTGTCTCCACAATTTAAAACTTTTCTTTGAAGGTCATTTGGGAGTACCTTCCAGGTAAGGATCTTCATTTTGGGGGTCTGTGTTAGTTACTTTTCTCGTTGCTGAGAGAAAATGTCCTACATTTAAAATTAAAGGAGAAAAGATTTATTTGACTCACAATTTGTAGAGGTTTCAGTTATACTCTCTGGCTCCAAGGAAGGGTGGCATGGCAGAGGGGCTTCACAGAGGAGAAATAGTCCACAAACTGTCAGGCAAGAGCACATTAGCACTCTTTCTGTCCCTTATATTTTATGCAGACCACTCATCCTAGGGTGGGTGTAGCTCTCACATCCTTAGTCCTATCCAGAACTGTGCCAAACCAATCAATGGACTCATTTAGTAATCACACACCCTTGATCCCAGCACCACACACTTTAGATCCAGTCACTTCTGAAAAGCACCTCCATCATATGCCTGCATGAGGCTTTGGGGGTCATCTAGACACAAGCCATAACAGGGGCCATTTTGTACCTGTTGCAGGTCATTTGGGGCCACTGACTCATCAGAGTCCTTTAAAATGAGCCAACAGCCTTCACTGTGTGTGCAAATTTGGACTTAGCGCTGGCTATTTTGCAGCACTGATTACAGTGAAAAGTAATACAGAGCTAGAAAAAGTATTCAGCCATTTGTTTAATTGTTTTGGATAATTTGTTTAAGTTTATTTTGGTATTCTTTCATTTTCTTTTATCTCTTATTTTTCCCATATCTATCTTTATTCTGGGTGGGGTAGCAGTGTTACAGCAGTATCTATAATTATGTAAGCCACTTGGGGCTTCAGGTAATTCTGAGGCTTTTTTTGTGAGTCAATATAGAATTCAAGGTTCTTGAACCATTTGTCAACAACAACAACAACAACAAAATTGGATTAAGAGATTTCAAGAGGATAGAGACTCCGGTGGTGTGTTTGACGAGGTCTGTTGTGAACTGCTGAGGAATAAAAGTGCTTATGCTACTTTTCAATTATCTAGAAAGTTTTTAGTTAGCAATGTCTTAGAAAAGGTGATTTTACTGTAATACAACATGGCCTGTATAGCTGGAAGTGCACTGTGATTCCATACAAATGCCCTTAAGAAGATTCTTTGAAGTAACTTTGGCCAGGATAATATCCATAGCTACTCCACCTGTCCTTTTCTGGATTAGTGACAAGTAAAAGCAACAGTCTTTTGACACACTGACCATGCAGCTACTTGGATAATGTTGGTAAGATTAAGTTTTCTCTCACTTTGGGTAAAAATACTCTTGAACATTTGGATGTAAGAAGTATCTACAGAGTGTTCTACTTTATTACCACTGAGTACATATTATTTTCTTCACAAAAAACATGCTTGAAAATTGATCACGTACTAGTACACAAAGCCTGATTAATTGAATATAAAAGAATCAAAATCACCACATGTTTACACTAGAACATTGTGAAAGGAAACTACAAATCAATTACAGAAGAAACCACAGAAAATTTAGAAACACCAGGGAACTTAATGACATACTCCTAAACACCCAGTGGGTCACAGAAGAAATCAAGAAAGAAATTAAACCATTTCTGGAAGCAAATGACATTGCCAATACAACACTCCAGAACATATGCTACACAATGAAAACAATCTTAAAAGGGAAGCTTATTGCAAGCAGTGCTCACACTGGAAAAATAGAGTCAGCACAAATAAAAAACCTAGTGAAGATCCTCAAGATACTTGAGAAACAAAAATCCAACCCCAAATCAAAATTAAAGAGGGAAATTATAAACATCAGAGCAGAAGTTAATGAAATTGAGACTAAAAAATTAGAATCAAGAAATGGAAGAGTTGGTTCTTTAAAATACTAAACAAAATAAATAAAACCTTAGTGAAACTAACTGAAGGAAAAAGAGAAAATGCACATTAATGCAATTAGAAGTGAAAAGGAAAAATCACAAGAATCACCATTGAAAAATAGAAGATAGTAACTACCATAAAAATTGTATTCCAAAAAATTGGAAAATCTTGAAGTAATGGACAATTGCTAGACTCATAAGAATTACCAGAAGACATAAAAATATTAAACAACACAATAATGAATAATGAAATTGATCCAGTAAAAAAAAGCCTACCATTTAAATAAACTCCAGGACTTGATAGATTCACTGCTGAATTCTACAAAACCTTTAAGGACATTATGTCACCAACACTTCTCAAACTCTTCACTGAAATTGGAAAGGGAAGAGTGGTTTCAAATTCTTTTCTGTAAGCCAGAATCACTCAAATCCACAAACCAGACAAAGTCCAAACTGAAAAACGAATCTACAGGCCAATCTCCTTAATGAACATATATGCAAAAATAATCAATAATATACTGGCAAATAAAATGCAATACATCCTCAAAAGGATCATAAATCAAGACCACCTAACTTTCATCCTGGATTTTCAAAGATAGTTCCACAGATATAAATCAATAAATGTAATACACCACATAAACAGAAGTAAGGGCAAAAATCACATGAGCATCTCAATAGATGCAGACAGCTTTTGAAAAAAATCAAACACTCTTTTAGAAAACAAATGACAAAAATAGGTATGGAGGGACCTTACCTGAATCTGATAAAACCCATTTATCAGACAAAGCTAATATCACATTAAATGGTGAAAGCCTAAAAGCCTTCCCTCTAAAATCAGCAGCAACACTAAAAATGCCTACTATAACTATTTCTGTTCCATACAGTATTCAAAACATTAATCAGAGATCAGACAAAAGAGAGGAATGAAAAGGGTACATATCAGAAAGGAACATATTAAATTATCATTACTTGCAGAAGAAATGATACTCTACATAGAAGACCAAAATAATTTCACCAAAAAAACTCCACTTAGAATTAATAACCAATTATAGCAAGGTGGTGGGATATAAAATTAGGACTCAAAAATCAACAGAATTCACAATGTACTCAATGAGAAATGGGGAAACAATACCGTTTGTAATGGCATCAAGAAAAATTAAATACCTAGGAGTCAAGCAAAGAAGACAAAGACCTTTACAATGAAAACTTTGTGATTTTGAAAAGAGGAGACTGAAGAAGACATTACAAAATGGAAAGATGTCTCATGGTCCAGATAGGCAGAGCCAACATTGTCAAAATTTCCACAAACTTCATAATTAATATATGCATTCAACACAATTCCAATAAAAAAACCCAACCGTATTACTCACAGAACTATAGAAAACAATCCTAAAATTCAAATGGAAGCAGAAGAGACCCAGAATAGCAAAAGTAATCCTAGGTAACAAGAGCAAAACAGAAGGCATCACAGTACCTGACTTCAATTTATATTATAAAGAAACAAGGATAAAAACAACATGCCATTGGCAAAAAAAATATGGGTCAATGTAACACAATAGAATGTAGAGAGGCATCCCTAGATACGTTCGGCTATTTGTTCTTCTGGAAAGGGGCCAAAAACATGTTGGAAGAAAGATAGTCTATTCAACAAATGGTTCTGGGAAAATTGGCTTTCTAGGTTCAGAAGATTGAAGCTGGACCTATATCTCTCATCATTTACTAAACAAAATCAAAATGTATCAAAGTTTGAAATATTAAAACAGAAACGATCACATTGGAAGATACAATATATAAAACACTTGAAGTCCTAGTTGTTAGCAAGGAATTTCTGAACAGAACTCCAATTGCACAAGAAATAACATTGTAGCAAGAAACAACAATTCCAATTATATCAAATTTAAAAGCTTCTGCATAGCAAAGGAAGCAATCATAGAGTGAAGAAACAATCTACATAATGGAAAAATATTTGACATGTCAAAGAGCCATTCATCACTGGAAATTTGGACCTTTACATAATCTCTCTTGGTTCTTATTTTTCCCCCTTCCCCTGCCCTCCCTTCAACACCTCCATCCCTCCCTATTTGCAAACATCATGTAAAGGTACAAGTTCCCAATGAGAAATGTAAATGCATTGTATACCTAAAATGTACCAATGAAAGAATTTAAGAAAAAAATAGCAAATGCTGGCATGATTGTGGTGAAAACAGAACCCTCTTCCATTATTAGTTGGAATGTGTGAACATTATGAGAATCAGTAGGGAGATTTCTCAAAGAACAAATATTAGAAATTCAATTTGGCCCAGCTTTTCCCTTTTACGTATATTCTGCGAAGAGCTAAGGATATCGTATTATATAAATACACACATTCCAATGATATAGCAGCACAATTCATGCTAGCTAAATCCTGAAAGCAGCCTGTGTGCCTACCAACAGGTAAATGGATAATGAACATGTGGCTTCTTATACATAAGGAATACTACTCAGCTATAATGAAGGATAATTTGGAGACATTTGTAGGTAAATGAATATAATGTTGAGTGAAAAAAATCAGACATATAACCTCAAGTTCCATATAGTGTCTCTCATTTGAGTAAAGCAAAGTTCAAGTAAAAACCAAAATAACAGACTGAGAGACGGAAACAATAAGATCAATCTTTTGCAAAAGGGAAAGGGCTCCAGGAGACCAATGATGAGGGGAGGGTAAGTAAAATGGTTTAGAGGTTATTGAATATGATATGCATGCATATATTTCAAATATTTGTTAAATGTAAGGCAAATGTGTACACTGGAAAACTTCTTTACTACTCAGTCTGCCATGCCGTTTACTAACTAATCACTAACAACCATCATTAATTTCTGTTTAATCCTTCCCAAGATAGTCAATATCTACCACTGTGAGCACAGGCATCAGATATTAGCTGTCACGTAGTATTTTTTCATTTCAGACTCAGTATACCCAGAAGAATTTTATATGTTACTGCATAAACAGTATTTCATCTATTTTCAAATGTGTAGATTTCCTATCACTTATGTAGTAAATACTGTACTGATAGTAAAGCTTTTTAAAAAACTGTATTTTTGGGCCGGGGATCTAGCTCAGCGGTTTTGCTGCCTGCTGCGCAATGAGCTGAGTTCGATCCCCAGTACCAAAAAAACAAACAAACTGTATTTTCATAATAAAATCAATGGTGTTTTAGTATCTGTGCATAGACTTGCTGCATATGTATCTATAAAATTAATACCTATGAATGAAGTTATTTAACTGAAGATTATATACTTTTGGAACTGTAGTTTCAATGCCATTAGCCATATTGAAAAGATTCATTTTTTTTCTCCATAAACATGCCAACTGATCAAATTATCATATTTTGGGTTTGTTTTAATTTATTATTTCATAACATAATCTCAGTATAGTATTTGTTTTTATTTCATGTTTTATGTGTTATTTTGGTAATGTATATTTAATGTCCTTAATTTTTCTATTATATTGAAATAATAGTTATTGATTGGTAGATTTTTCATTGAAATGTTTTTATTGATTGCTAGAATGTATTTTTCACTAGAGAACTGTATTCTTTCTGACATGATTTAGAAAAGTGTTTTGTATTTAGTGTTTTTGGACTGCTTATAATGAGGCAGTTATGTAGAAATTATTGATGCATATGTAATATATTGCAATAATAAAATTGATATTTATAGCTGATGAGCTTTTTGTTTATAGAATCCTTTCTCTTGAAGACTGTAAAATATTCACAATGATTTCTTATTTATTTTTTGCTGTTAGATTCTTGATATATTGGAATTATTATCAATTATGTACAATTTAAAATATCCACTCAATTATTTTCCTAGATTTTCTAACACTATTTGACAGTCAATATTTTCTTAATTGGTGTCAATTATTACACAGCTAATATATAAAAGTCTAAGAAGTGTTTTGGCTCATGTATAAATTTTTCCATTCTATTTCGTATTTCTAATTATTTAATACTGCATTATGTCAATCACTGTTGTTTAAAAATTCATTTTAACATATTTTAGATCACATCTCTTTACATTGCTACTTATTATACAAATTTTCTGAATATTCTTATTGATTCAGTTTTAGAATCATTTTGGGTTGTCTCAAAATGAAAGTAAACTAAATATGTCAATCCATATTAAATTATATTTTTGGATTTAATTACATTATGAAAATTAACTAAAAAATTGATACTTCTAAACTGTTAAATTATTTGACCTAAGAGTCAAGTGTGACTATGATTTTTATGTCTTGTTAAATTTTAGTTTCATTGACACATTTGTACATATTTGTAGAGTATACTATGATAATTCAATACATGTACACAAAGTTTAATAATCACATAAGTTTATATCATTTTACCACACCCTCAAAATTTATCAGAACCATGTTTGGGAAACTTTACACTATTCTCTGTATTTTGAAAGGCATACTAAATTGTTGTTTTAGGAACTTTTGTACACTTCTAGTCATTTTAAAATACATCATAGATTGTTGTATACAAGAGTTTGCTTCTGTGTTCTAGGAAAACTTCTTTAACTGTCTTGGTTCCCTCTGTCTGAGTTCTTTATTTCCCCTCTCCTCTTCTTTCCTTCCTAACATTTGGTAAGCATTTTTTAACTCTGTTCTATGCGATTGACTTTTTAGTTCTTTTTTTTTTTTTTTTGGTACTGGGGATCGAACTCAGGACCTTGCACATATGAGGCACGCAGCGGAACCACTAAGCTAAATCCCTGGCTTGACTTTTTAGTTCTGCAAGTGAGTGAAAACATGTGCAATTTTTTTTTTCTGATTTGGTTTATTTCACTTAATAATAATGACCTCTGATTCCATCCATGCTGCTGTTAATGACCAGACTTCATTCTTTTTATTGATGGATAATATTTATTATGAAGATATACAATGTTTAACTTATACATTCTTCCACTGATGGGACCTTTGCTTGAAAGAAGTTTGATATGGAGCATTAAAACACAAGTAGGGAAATTAGTTCTAGGATCCTATAGTACAGTGGATTAATTTTTATTTACAAAAATCTATAATATATCTCAGAATAACAAGAGGAATATGAAAACTTTCAGCACATAAAATGATTAATATTTTCACAAATGGAAATGTTCACTATCACAGTTCAATTACTGTTATGTACATCTATTGAACTGTCTTACTGTACCTCACAGACATGTACAAACTGACTTATTTCATGTAATATAGCAGTGTTCAATTTCATATTATATCTCATTGACAAGTACATTTTTGTAAATCTCTAAAATAAATTATAGAATATTGTTACTTGGCTGTGCTACTAAAAAGTGAGAAGTAGCCAGGGATTTAGCTCAGTGGTACCACGCCTGCCTTGCAAACACAAGGTCCTGAGTTCAATCCTCAATACAAAAACAAAAAGTGAGAAATAATTCCTTTTACCTGTGTTTTGGTAATTGTATTCAACCGCTATTTATTCTCTCCTTCACATTTCCTGTTCAGTTCGTACTGACCACTTTCTACATTCTACTTCTATCAGATCAACTATTTGAGAAACCACAAATGAATTAGAACATTTGGTAATTAACATTTTGTGACTAACTTATTTAATTTAATATAGTAGGGTCCAATTTCATTTATTTTGCTGCTAATAGCAGAATCTTATGCATATTTATTGATGAATAATGTCCCATTCTGTATATCTGTTTCCTTTATTCATTTATCCATCAATAGAACACCTTGTAAAATTTTTAAAAACATTTTATTAGTACTTTACTCTTGTGGTTAGTGATGCAGTAAGCATGGGAGTATAGGAGTCTCTTTGAAATAAAGATTTCAATTTCTTTGAATGTATAAACTGCAGTAAGATTTCTGGATAACATGGTAGTGCTATTTTCAATTTTTTTTGAGGAACTTCCAAATTGCTTTTCATAAATATGGTACTAACATATTTCTACAAGAGTGTAGTATAGTTTTTTGTGTGTTTTTGCTATGTTTTTGGCATGATTTACTTTGGTATTTCTGATACTAACCATTTTAATTAAGATGATATCTGATTGTGTTAAGATTTGTGTTTCCTTGATTAATAGTAATTTTGGACATTTTTCACATATCTGCTAGCCATTTGTGTATCTTCCTTTGAGAAATATCTTTTAAACTCTAATGCTTATTTTTTAAATTGAATTATTTGGCTTTTACGGGGAATAGTTTGAGTTCTTTATAACAACGGATATTAATTCTTTGTTGGATGGATAATCTGCAAATATTTTTACCTAATTTGTAGGTCATCTGTTCACTCTGTTGATGATTTCTATTTTTGTGCCAAATCCTCTCATTTTTACCAAATCCTATTTGTCAATTTTCACTTTTGTTTCCCATGCTTTTGGAACTTTATCAGAAAACTGTTTGTCTATATTTTTGAGCATTTACTCAATTTTTTCTTCAAGTAATTGCGTAGTTTCTTCTGTTATTTTTAGGTTTTTGATACACTTTGAGTTGATTTTTGTATTTTACAGCTTTCCAGTTGCTGTGTCAAAATACCTGATAACTTTAAAAGAAGAGAGGTTCAATTTGGCCCATGTTTTCACAGTTTTCCATCCATGGTCACATGACTCCAAGGAAGCGTCGTCATGGTTGAAAGGTATGAAAATAAAACTGCTCACTTCATGGTGTCCAGGAAGCAGAACACAGAGGAAGAGCACCAGAGAAGAGGGCCAGAGTGCCAGAGCACAGAGGAAGGGGCAGTCACCAGATATAATCCCTAGTGTCACCCTCCATGACCCACCTAGTAATACACATAAGTGAGTGTCAGCATAGTTGTCTCAGTCTAGTAAAGGTGACAATCAAGATCGATCACAATTTATAAGTATTGTGAGAAGTAAAGGTCAGATTTCCTTTTCTGTATATGTATATGTATATGTATATGTATTTGTATATGTATATTTCCTGGCAATAATTACAGAAAAGAATGACCTTTGCCCACAAATGTATGCTCTTGTTAACTTTTTAAACATCAACTGAATGCAAATATAAAAATTAATTTGTGAATTCTCTATACTTTGTATCAAGATTTTGTGCCAGTACTATGTTGTTTTGATTATTATAGCTTTGTATTATGTTTTAAAATATAGTGTTTTAATGACTCATCTGTGTTCTTTTTATGCAGAATTGCTTTGGTTTGACTTTTATTATTTTTTAAAAATATTTCTGTGATTAACACCATTGGTATTTTCATTGAGATTGCATTGAATCTGCATATTATAGATATTTTAAAATATTGTTTTCAATATATAAACATGAAATATCATTTTTTGTGTGCATGTGTCTCATATGATTTTTTATCAGTGTATATTTTTATTGTAGATATTTCAGTTTCCTTTTTAATATGTTTCTAAATGTTGTTCATATTGTTTATAAATATGAATTTGATATTTCTATTGATTTCTTTTGCAGCAGTTTCATTAATGATAAGTATTAAAATATTACTGTTTTTGTGTTATTTGTGCAATTTTTGGAATTTTTTAATCAATTTGAATAGTTATTTTTTGATGATGTTTAACTATATCTAAAAGCATGTCATATACATGCAGATTTAATTTAAAATCTTTCCTAATTTCAGTGTACATTACAGTTCTTGCTCAAAGTCCTAGCTACCTTTAGTAATAGTGGTGAAATTAGACATTTTTTCTCATTGCAGATCTTAGAAAAACAATTTCAGCTTTTCAACATTCAATGTGATTTTGGCTGTGAGTTTTTCATAGATATTGTTGAGATATTTTCCTTCTATACCCAATCTTATTGAGAATTTTTATCCACAAAGGTTGTTTAATTTTGTGGAATACTTTTGTGCATATATTGAGAAGATTCTGTGACTTTAGTCTCTCCTTCTGTTGGTGTGAATCATGAAGATTTTTGATTTGCCTATGTTGAGACATACTTGGATCCCTAGGATAAATTTCATTAGATCATGGTGTGTAATCTTCTTTATATACTATTGCATTTGTTCTTTTTAGTTTTTCACTGGTAATTTTTCTTCAGCGATATTGGAGTAAAGATTTATTTTCCTCATGTGTATTTTTGTGGTTTGGGGTGAGGATAATGCTGTCTTGGTAGAATGAGTTTGATAGAGTTCTTTTTAATTTCTTTGCAGTAGTTTGAGAAGAGAGCCTGATGCAGACAGGCAGGTCTGCAGACGCTGTAGCGACGACCCGAGTCACACAGAACACACCAAATAAGCCCACTGCACACAAGCAGGTCTTCAGACGTCTTAGCAATGCCCCCAGTCATCCAGAACATGGCAAATCAGCCCACTCCCCGGCAGTAATCCACTAGACACCCCCCACCCCCACTCCTCAGTACAGCCACCTTGTTCCACACAACAAAGGCGCAGAGGACACTGGACCACCAGACCACTGTACTGGGTAAGTTGGAGTCATCTTCACCTCCCCTCAGGACCAGGACTATCTTCAGGGGGAGGGCAGCTGGAACCTGCAATACAACTCTGCAGAATTCAACCCTACAGGAGGACAGGGAGCTTAACTTGGGACTTGCACCCAGAAATCTGCCTGAATCTCATGGGTCTATGAATAGCTTGCTGAGACTCATTGACTTATATCTGCACACTGCAACCCACGTCTATGGTGACAGCAGAGACATACCCTGAAAGAGGCCCTTCATCTTCATGGTTATTTTTTATTCCCAAAATTAGTTTTATTGCTTTGTTTTTTTCTCTTTTCTTTTCTTTTGCTCCTCTTATCTTTAATTTTTTCCCTTACTCTTTACAAATATTTGTTTTTCTCTCCTTTTTTTCTTTTCTTTTCTTTTTTCTTTTCTCTTTCCTTTCTCTCTCTCTTACAATCACTCTCTTACTCTCCCACATTGCTCATCTTCCCTTTTTGTCCCTGTTTTGGTCCTCATTTGGAGTACTTTATTTTCCCATTATTCTCTTTTTCCTTCTTACCTGTGTCCTTGGACCTCACTGCTAACCTTCCCCTATCCTTCTTCCCATCTATCCCTCCCTGTCCAACCCCTTCTAACTCCCCATCCCAAAGGGTAAAGTTGTTATATTGAAGAGTTTATTCACTATATGTTGGGTTGGTCCTTGATCTTGATTTAATTCACACAGCCTAAGGTGATAGATTAATAACTATCACAAAATGTTATTTTCAAAGATATACTAGATGCAATGGTGTTGCTGATTGTATCACTTGGGCTAAGGTGTTGGTATTGATCTAGTCAATGAACCTTCATAGTATAAGGAAAATGAGATAGCCTTAGAGTCATTAGAGACTCAAAATTTAAAGACCAGCTATATCTGGAAGACACTTCTGAGAAGCAATCAT
>NW_004624748.1:24646593-24664524 GCF_000247695.1 Heterocephalus glaber | reverse complement strand
TCCAAAGGGGTAGGGGTAGTGGGAGGGGCAGGGGAAAGGAAAGAGGGGAAAGGAAAAATGATGAGAAATGGAAAAAATGGAAATAAAGTCTTGTAAATAGGGAAGGGTCGGGGGTGTGAAGGTAGGGCTAGGAATGGGGAAAAAATAAGAACCAAGATCCATCATGTAAAGGCACAAGTTCCCAGTGAGAAATGTAATTGTGTTGTATACCTAAAATGTACCAATAAAAGAATTTAAGAAAAAAAAAAAAGCAAAAAATCATAGAACCAAGAGAAAAAACAAGAAATATTGTTTCAGTAAACTAGAGATTTAGAGTATCTAAAAGTGGATTAAAAAATACTTTAAAAATAAACTGATACTTTTATCTTTCTGAAACAATAATTAAAAAGACAGAAAATGAACAAATATTTTTAGTGCTCTAGGATAGGTTCTTAATATTTCTTCACGTTTAGAAGTAGTATTTCTTGATGCCTTTGCATGTACATTTGTTTACTCTGTCAGTATTTGTTGAAAATTAATAATATTTTAATTTTTGTTTTATGGACAGAAAACAATGAAAAGTAGAGAAATTATCTTCTCTTGGGTGTTTATATTCTATAAGAACAAGCCAAACAGTAAACCAAAACAATAAATGTATAAGGCAGTATTAGGTGAGTAAATGCCAGAAAATTAATGAAACATGCCAGGTGTGTATATGATTTAAAAACTAACTATCTTTCACCTATACCTGCCTGTTTTGTAAATAATACTTTATAAGAAATGAAATATAGGTGGGTCTAATTATTTACATATTGTCTATGATTGCTTCATTGTACTGTACAAGGAAGGACAATGTTAAATAGTTGTGAAAGATATCTCATGGCCACTAGAAATCAATATGGTTTATTATCAGCATGATTCAGAAAAAATTACTTTTACTTGTTATGGAACACAGTATTAAGATATTATTACAATGATTTTTCAATAGTGAACATATGTCATTATAAGTGAATAATATGAGCAAACTATTTATAAAAATAATCAGGATAAGCAAAATTTAGAAGATTATATAACCTTGGACAAGAAAATGCTTACTGTGTTGTTAAAAAAAGAGACACTAGCCAACTGAAGTAAGGTGAATAAGGGGAAAATTGGCATGAAAGAAATTGGACAGGGCCGGGGATATACCTCAGTGGTTCTGCCTCCTGCCTCACAAACGGAAGGTCCTGAGTTAGATCCCTGATACAAAAAAAAAAAAAGAAGTTGGACAAGATGTATTTTTGCTTAAACAACAATGAGATTCAAGTAGATTTGTACATTTTCATCTAAGTGCTATGATAAAGCTTTGACAGGATTTGCATGGAGAAAAATCTTACCAGGAGATTCATTTTTGATTCTGTTTGGAGAATGTATAATAGGAAGGTAGATAGCATAATGAAAACAAAGACTGAATGAATAAAAACGAACATAGTGACTTGAATTTGGGAATAGTTTTAGAAAACTTAAGCAATTGTCTGACAAGACTTAATTTTTGAAAACAGAGTTAACTAGAACTGCTGATACATGGGGAATGGTGTAGAAAAAGACAAGAAAGTAACAACAGTTACATTTGTAGAGAGGGTGCTTGAACAGCTAAGCAAGGCCACTTTCAGAAATTGGGAACTGGAAAAGGAACCCATGAGTGAGGAGAAATAAAAGAAATGAGTTGGAAATTCCCCTTAGACTTTTTATTTAGACAAAGAAGTGGAGGTAGCTAGGATCCAAATGCAGGTTTTAAGAACAAATAAGAAGTTCTGAATATAAAAATAAATCTAAGATGCATAATGTTAAAGCTAAAATACTAGATAAAATATCCATAAAATTATGGGGATAGTGCACATTATTTACAAGTAGACAAGACAAAAAGGACACAACATTAGAAATTAAAAAGAAGCAGCAAATGAAATACTAGAAGAGTTTGTTCTCTCTAACAAGTGAAGAAATATTTTTAAACTTTTTATTTTAATGTACTAAAGAAGAGATTAATAAAGAAAATACAAAGGCTGTTTTATGAAAAAGTAATTTTTCATAACAAAAATTATTTAGAGAATAACCACGGTAAATACATTGTGTATCATGATCTTTTTTTGTTTGTGTGGGAGTACCTGGGACTAAACGAAGGACCTTGTGCTTGCGAAGCAGGCATGGTGTCACTGAGCTAAGTCCCTGGCCTGTGCATTATGATCTTTAAAGAATATATTTTCATTTGCTAATCTATCTCTCAGCTCATTTCCCAATGATACTATACCTTCAGTTATAATAACAGACATAACTGAGCTGTCATTAACTGCAGTTGATTCAAGAGTGATTGAAAAATGAGAAAATTGAGATATTTTAGTTAATCTAGCAGTTGTACTAAAGTCAGTTATCAGTAAGGAAAATATGAGATAAGAGAATTTCAAGTTTAAAACTAATCATATATACAAATGACCTTCCAAATCTGCATGCTTTGCATCTATATACAACCAATTGCAGAAAAAAAATCCTTAAAAAGTTGAGCCAGTCATCATGACACATGCCTCTAATCCCAGCATTTAGGAGGCTGGGACAGGAAGAATGTAATTTTGAGGTTAGCCTGAGCCACATAGTGAGTTTATGGGTGCTCTAGGCTTCATAGAGAGATCCTAAATTAAAAAAAAAACTTTAAAAATTATGCCTACACTAATATATCTACAGTCTTTTTTACTTGTTATTCCTTATATACCAGCCACAGCATGAAAACTATTTATTAGGTAGTCTAAAGTATCTCAAGATGATCTAAAGTATACAGAAATAAGCATGTAGGCTATATGTAAATACTGCATAACTTTATGTAAAGAACTTGAATATTCCTGGATTTTAATATCTGCAATGTTCTGTAATCAATCCCTTGTGGCCGCTGACAAATGATTATACATGCTAAAATATACAAGCTTTAACTGTTAAAATATGGGTTTTTTTAGCCTCTATAATCATGTAAGCTTATAACTTATGACAATATATATTAACTTATTATGTGTAAGTATAATGCATTATTGTATTCATACATTTAATATACAAAGATAAATAATATGAAAATAAAAATTAAATTGTACATTTTTATTTATTATGTCTTTGAATCATTTGAATATAGAAACTAAAGTGTTCCATTACCCAGCTTCTTCATGTTGGAAAGCTGAGTAGCTAGGTGTGTAATTCAAAGACCTGAAAACTGGAGACCTGATGGTGGAATTTACAGTCTGAATCTGTAGGCTTAGGATCAGGGATACCAAGAACTTCACAAGGAAGATGTCCCAGACCAAGCAGTGAGACAAAGAAAAGGTGAATTTTTCCATCCTTATCTTTTTGTACTCTTGTGTCTCTCAATATATTAGAGAATTCCAATTTACATTGGTAAAGGCCATGTGCTTTACTCCACCTACTCATTTAATGCTGCCTTTTGGGGAAATATTTTCACAAAATCACCAAAAAGTAATGTTCAACCAGATTTCTGGTGATCCTATGATCTAGTCAAGTCTACACATAAAAAATAACTATTACAATAATCAATAAATAAATATTTCTCAAGTATGTAACACTTCTCTAACACTTTCTCATATGCTATAAATATAGTAGTAAATCAAGAAAAAGAATATTTCTGTCTTTTGGGGGATACTCTTTTATTAGGTAGACAGACAATGAAATTATAAATAATAGTAGTCCATTGCTACAAGGATTGCTCAAAATATGGTTAATGATTAAATTGTATAGAAAATTATTACAATAAAAGACATATTGCCATTAATGCCTCTCAGAATATTTCTCCTTGCTTGCTCCAAACAACTTCTCATATCATTCTTGCCACTTTCTGAAGCAGTTCAGGAAGTCATGTTTCATGAGGATTACCCTCTCTATGGTATATATTGAAAAGTAAAGCTAATGCTACTGATGAGTTCCATATAAACAAAAGGCAGACCTATAAAATTAATATGATGGTTCTTCATCTAGCTTAGTCACAATATCTGGCATGATGGGATTTCTGGTTCTTCCTCAAATCAAAATGAATATGAAAGGTAAGTTTTGGAATCCAATTTTTAAGACAGCCACAACAGTGCAACTAAAGACAAGCATGAAAGTACCAAGAATGATGAAATAATTATGTTCAAAGTGACAGGTAGTATTTTCATGAGGACTAATGGCAATGTACCTTTTAGTGTCATATATTTTTAAAATTTAATCCTTCTGTATATTTTTAATATACCTTGTATGTTAAAAATTTTGAAGATTTAAAGAAAGTATATCTTTATCACTTAGTTATCTGGAGTGTGTCTGGACACTGATGAAATGTTCTTGCCTGGAATTTCCCATAAAGGAGTAGTCAGTAGTCAACTGTGTCCACAGAAAACATCTGAAAATTCAATTGGACTGAATTTTCAAGAGTGCTTTCTCACATGGCTAGCAACAGATGCTGGCTTGTCAGTTGAGAGCTCTTCTAGATCTATGTGTTCCTGCACCCATGTTTCTAATTCCAAGTGACTTCAGCATCTGACAGGATAGTGTTGGTATTCTAAGAGGGAGAGTCCCAAGGAGAGGCACTCGGGGTTGAGTAAAAAGCTATAAGGCATCTTACCACAGAGCCATAGAAATCCCAGATCATGATACTCTTTCTTTTCATTGTTCAAGAAGTCACTTTCACAGAAGTTCAGATTGAAGAAGAGAGCAATGAGACTCGAACAATCTCAGACTGTAGAAGCCCATGCAGGATGGAAAACAACACTGTGTTGTCTGTGGAAAACACAACTTTTCACAGATTGCATGTAAGAGATTAACAACCATAAAAAGGAAATAAATCCAGGATCATGTTAAGAAAGAATCTCAGTAACTTATAATTTTAAATAGGAGTATCAGGTTAGATTTTATGGAGGACTTGAAATACTTCAAAAATTTTGTAGCAAAATATTGCTGGGAAAACAGTTCTCAAACAACTAGGAGAGGAGTGAAGTCAAATTCATCATTTAAAGCTTTAAAGTCCCAAGATATGTAGCTATTACACTCACACAAATGCGCGCACACACACACACACACACACACACACACCATATATTTCTATTCTGGAACTAATGTGAGATGTGAGTGTACTGAATTGAGAATAAGAAAAACAAACACCATGCCAGATTTGTACTTGGTAATTTATTCAGTTAAAGTTCTTTAGTCATTACATGAATTTACTTTTTTCTCTGTGATATCTATCTTTTGAACACTACTTTTCCCTCATGGTTTTAATGGGAATATATCTGCTGCTGACAGTGATGTACAGAAGAAAAGATGGGACTGGAGACAAAAGACAGTTAAAAGACAATTGGAATATGTCAGATGGTATATGAGGATAGCATGCACAAATGTGGTATAAAGTGAAGTGATGAGCAGTGGTAATATTATGGGTAAAATTTGATAAAATATCCATTAGCTTATTCAGAATAGCCATCCAAGGCAGCAGAATTATTATAGACATGGATGAAGGAGAGATAATTGAAATGATACAGTTAAGGAACTGAAAGGCTCTATAGACAAATACAGGATATATCCAATCCTAAAAAATGGTCTTTGTCTGCTTAACCGATACTATTATTTTTATAGTAATGATGATATAATACTAGATACTTTCTACTATGTTTAATTTTTACTGCAATTCCTTAACTGTTTAGCTAAAATTATTTTGGAGTTGTATGTACTTCAAAAGTGTTGGAAATTTGTGCACCATTTTCTCAGATTTTTCTAAAATTCAAAACTATATACCCTTTTGTTCAATGTCATTATAGAGAAAGTGCAGTCCACATTAAATGAGTTGAACATTTTGATTAATTTCCTGGCAAATCTTTTTTAATGCAATTAACAGTGATTTTAATTAATTTGCTCAAGCCTTATTATGCATAAGTACAATTATTTAAAAAAATAAAAAAAATCAAAACACACATAATACTTAACTGCAAGTAAATTTGGTCAACAGTTAAAATAAAATGGAAAAACACACAATATAGCTGTGTGTACATCCTGACAATGGGTAAAAGTATTAAAAATTTCAGTCTAGGTGGTTCATAAAATAATAGTATTTTCAAATACCTGTAGATTTGATTATGTTCCATATAACTGATGTGCTTTGGTGGACAACTGTATAAGGATCAGATCTGCCTTTCTAGAGCAATTAGAAGATGCAAAAACAATTGAAGCCTAAATATATGCTGACAAATCTCATTCCTGAATCATCCATTTTATATGACCTTCAGTAAGTGTGCCATAAAAACTAGAAATATGTGAGATTTTATGTGTTTATTATCAACTTCATTCTTTTAATTACTTTTCAACAGATATTTAATTCATTTCTAATTTTGAACTGTTATAAATATATTATCAAAAATATAATAAATAGATATATTCTTATGTTTTATATGCTACAATTGGTATGTAGTGCTGGTAGGGTCAAGTTTTATGTGAGTATGGATTTTAGACATTGACCAATTTCCTTTCTAAAAAATAAGTATTAATGAAAAATTTTTCAACAAAGTAGGAAAACTCCATTCTTTTCACAGCATAACTAACTTTGTATATTGCCACTTTCTAACTTGCTTATTGGTGGTGTTAATAGTTAAATAATCTATTGTTTAATTATCAATTACATCAATTGAGAATATCTTCACAACACATTGATCATATCAAATCTTCCTTTGATTTGAAATTTTTATCTTTGTTAACCAAACTGATTTTCAAATGAATTACAAAAATATAGACAAAATATGCAAAAGTGTATCAAAGAAGAGAATGGTGAGATAGGAAACCAAGTGAAAGAAAATTCACTTAAAGTAGTGCAGTTTTTTAAAATAAAATGAAACTACTGAAGGCTATTAATCATAGATGAAGAATATTAAGATTTATATTTTACAAATATTCTGTCTAACTCTAATAAAGAATATGGAAGGTATAAAATCAATCAGAAATGAATAGCAGTAGTCTTAGATGGATAATTTAATAGCTTCAACTAGCATTATGTAGGTGGTAATGAAGAGAATGAGATGAATTTTATAGATGCTTAGAAATTTAATTACCTAGGTCATGGAGTTCTATTGTAAAATTAATGTGTAGGAGAGGGAAATGTTTCTCCATCTTTAACTTTTCCAACTAGATACATGAGAATGATTCAAATGAGTGATCACTCAGGAAGGATTAGTGGGAAGATATGTGAGGCTTGGAAAAAATGAGTGGAATTACTAATTTTAAAATATCTATTTATAAATATATGCATTTAACAAGCTTTTAAAAATTATGTTATTTTTTATTTTTGGTGTGTCACTGCTATCAGAATTTTTTCATAGTTCCTTATCACATCGTTTTACATATTTTACTTGCTATTCTCATCTTCCATTTCACTTAGATATATAATTTTGTCTAGCTAAATCCATCATTACACAGTGCAAGAATTTCTACTTACATGTGTAAAATTTCCGTCTTGACTAACCTCCTGTTTGGAACACAGCTTAAATAATGGGGGAATTCAGGGTCTCTCCTTACTAATAATGCTTCTCTTGCTTACTATCTACTTCCTTTAAAAATAGCTTCTTGCAGAAAAATATTTGATGCATTGGGTAATTGACATTAAATCATAATTTTTCTTATTAGGAGGCAGACCAAGTAATGGCTCTGAAAATCAAAGACCTACAAGCCTCTAAGCCATGTCATCATATGTAGGAGAAAGGAAGGTTTCAGTGTTCATGCTAAGAAAACTCAGAAGACCTTTTGTAAAAGATTTCTCTTGTCACTAAACTTCCACAAAAATAGTTTTGAAAGGAAGAAGGAAACTTCAGTGCACATTTGCCAACTGTCACAACTTTAGATTTTAAAAACCCCAGATATGTCATTTAGCTTCATCACTGCTATTTTGTTTAGAAATGTCTTTGGTTTCTCTGTCACAAATTCAACATGTAGAAATTGACCATAGAGGGCTAGTACCCTCAAAATAATTTCATAATACTTAAAACTGATTTTGGCTATCTTTGCCAAGTCATATTTTGTGTTTGATGGCATGAATATTGCAATTACAATACAAAAATCCATTAATTGATATCTGGCTTATGAGGAAGTCTGCATTCTTTGAAAATTTATGCCTATGATCAAGATAGCCCGTGATAAAACCTATAATCAAGTTTAGTTCTTTTTTATACCATTTTTGATTTTCTATCATGGCAAAAAATATTAGATAATGTGGTGCACAAGTAAAAAGGAAGGTCAGAAAAGAAAAACAAAGAGAAAGAGACAATATTGAACAGGACTTGACTTTAAACACTTTAACTTTTGAAGTGGAATTTTGACTTTTCTGACATTAATTTTGTTTGTTTCATAATTGGCATGAACTTTAAAGGATGGAGAATCCTACAGGTTGTTGTTCATAGATACAAAGCATATTGAAATTTTAAAATTATAACAATAAGTATATACATATCTTTTTTCAAAATAATATTTTATATAATAATGAAGCATAAAAATAAACAGCAAGAAAGGTAATCAAATAAAAAAGTAAGCTTCAATTTTCTCATCAATGAAAATATAATTTAATTATTCAACTTGATATAGCAAAGACAAACTTTTGAACTGGAAAATAATCTAAATCATTAGTGACCTTTTATTTATTATTAATTTTATTGGTACATTTTAAGTATACAATATGATGACATTCATCATTAGAAATATATACCTTTACATAATCTATCTTGGTTCTTATTTTTCCCCATCCTCTGCCTGCCCTTCAATCCCTCCACCCCTCTTTATTTACAATTAGTGACCTTTGACAAATGACAATCCTCTATTTTTTTTAATGCTTAAAATTACCATTGTCCATAAGTTAAGATTGATGCTGTTATTAATCACCAATTTAATACCATTCCTTTGTCTATTTTGAAATCATTATTACTTCCACATTCAAAACCAAACTACTGACTGTATTTATGTTGAGAATATGCAATCCTTCTTGCACATGTGTATATTAGTTTACAAGGTCAATCTGCACCACTAACAGAAAAATATCATTAACATCTAAATTACCTTGAATACTAGGGCATCCACTACTTCCACTTTTCTATGAGCTCTCATATTTAAAAAGCTGATTGGCTTAACTCACTGTTCTTAACAATCAATTTACATGGCCACATAAGATCATAACAGATTTCATGAATCTAATGAGGAAGTTCAGATACCCTGTGTCAGCAAGATTTGTTGATAGGCTTGCAAAATCACTCAATGCTTCAGTTAAATACATCATAATAACAATGTAGTATAATAATGGTATGTGGAAATATCTATTTAATAAATACAGTATTATAGTAGTTCCATAAAAATCCAGAACTATGGATTTTTTTACAATGTGACTGTCTACAAAATACAATATTTCTTGAATTACCTTCAGATCTTTATAAAAGTCAAAATTAAAATCTCTAGTGTTATTGTTGAAATATATTTAAAATAGTATACAAGTTTAGAGTTTTGACAATGTTTTTCAATTAATGAAGAACCAAATACATTTTACTACATGGTAACCTTGGTCATTGAGATTGCTGCATGTGCATTTTCAATTTCTTCTCTAAGGACCAGCAGTATAGTGGATTTTCTGTGATATAAAACATCTTCTAGCATCCCTCTTATGAATGTAATGCTATCTGTTGAAAAAATATCATACTATTTTCTTTCTCTCAAGTCTGCATACATTTTTGGCACACTGTGTATGTATATCAGGTATTTTTATTATAAAATACATGTGCAAATGATGATTTACTTAAACTATTTATTTTAAATGCTTTGTAAACTAACTTACCAACTCTTTGCCACTGATGACATAAAATATTTTTAAAATAATCAGTATTAAATACAGAACACTGAATATTACTATACCTTGTGTCAAAAGACTCTGGTGTGGCTATATGATACTAAGCTTGAATTTTCTGTATTCTGCTACTACCCATGGTAGTTGAAGAGTGCTTTGGAAGTGAAAGATAAAATCTTGAGGTAAGAAAATAAGCAATCTAAACAAATTTTATTATTTATCTTGCCAGTCACTCAAACATGATACACAACACCCACAATTTTAATAAGGAGGGGTTTGCTCTGCTCACGGTTTGAGTCTATAGCTCTATAATTTGAAACATTACTGTAGAAGAACATTGAAGATCAGGTTGCTCAGCTTGTGGCAGCCAGGATACAGAGCAGAAGAACAGTGCCAACAATGAAACAGGCCAGGGGCCCTATATAGCAGCGGTATTCAACATTTTTGGCAACAGAGAAGAACTTTGTGCAAAACAACTTTTCCACAAATAGATATGGAGGAGGGTTGGGGATGACTCAAGCATACTACATTTATTTTCCACTTTACATCTATTATTATTATATTATAATATATAATGAAGTAATTATACAACTCACCATAATGCAGAATTGGTGGGAGCCCTGAGCTTGTTTTTCAGCAACTAGATGGTGCCATCTGGGGGTAATGGGAGGCAGTGACCCATAGAATGTGTTGTTTATGTCCTGACTACTTCACATTCTCCTTGTAGTTGCATCCTTGCAGTAAATTCTGCTTCACAAATACAGGATCCTGGAAATGGAAGCAGGATTTTCAGTGCTTTTGTGGCATTAGGATATTCCACCCTGAATCTGTGGAGGTTTGAAGTTGTTTTAAACATACTTTTTAGACCATTTATGATGTCAATCAGTTGATGATCTTCTAGCACAAAGTTGATTCACCTGGCTCATTCACAGATGGGTCTTAGATCCATTCCTGCCAAAGCTTAGGGGCCTTTTGTGGTTAGGGAAATCTTTTGAATATGCTCAAACTGTTTTTAAAGTGGACATAGGAGGGAAAAGGAAAGTCCTGGTTTAGTCTTCTTTAAAGTCTCTGGTAATGTCTCAAACACGTCAAAAAGCTCAATGCTCACTCATCACCCCCATTATTCTAGTTAGGGTTTGAACTTAGCTACTTTGTGAACACAATTGTTATTTGTATTAGTCAGTGTTTACTAGAGTCAGGTGTAGAAGAGTGCAAGAGATCTTTCCATGTACTAGAGATCTGAAGAATCCATCTAAGGGCTTGGATCCCACTGCAATGTCCCACTTGAGTCCAGCTGAGGGTATTGTTCCATGGAAATCCACTTCAAGAGGCCAAGGAATCTGGACTGGAAGACTGAAGGACCTCTGCCAGAAAGTCCTACGGCCAGTGCCAGAGGTGAGATGGTCTGTGCCAGTAGTTTAAAAGCCCAATGCTGGAATCAGAAAAAAAAAAAATGTGGAGAAGCAGTAGAGGACACCCAAGGTAAAGGCAAAGACCAGAACTCCAAGCCAAAGTCTCTGTGCCAAAGGCAAAAAGATGATGCTCAAAGGAGAAAGCAAGGACCAGAGCTCCTCCCAAGAGAACAACAGCTGCCTTTTGCAAAGGCAAAGACCAGAGCTCAGCTGAGGAGAACAGCAGAAGCTTCTCCAAGGGAAATCATTGTAAAATCTTCCCCTCCTGTTCTCCTTTTATACCATTCTCTAGATCCCAGCTAACTCAATTTGGCTGGGCCTTTCCACTCAAGTTGACCATTAATTAACCACCATGTCATTCTTCTCTGAAGTAACAGATTTTGTTCACTGAACAATTTGAATATGTCTCAAGAGGAAGCAAGTTTTGTGGCCCATTCTATGTCACTGAAATGTGTTTCTAATGGTGACTATTTTTCTAAAAAACATCTCTGGAGTGGCTTGTGTAATTGAAAAATGGTAATCAGTAATCTACCTTTGGAAAGCCAGCTCACCCATGTATAAGAGAAGGCACATGTGCTATACATTCAACTTCTCATAGAGCTGCATGAACAGACATAAATTAAAGGCATATATTTTAATGTGGTTGATAAATCAAATCATATCCAGCAAAATATTGTTAACCTCAGGTGTCAGGTTTTGGCCAGAAAACATTTCTATATGAGTGACACAGTGCCCATTCTTACATTTAAAAGCAACCTCTTAGACATGAATAGTGAAACCATAAAAACTTCTACACATGGTAGTTGCTTCATCTGTACATACACCAACTCAAAAGGACCAATTCAGATTTCCCAACATATATTTATTCAATGACTTGAATAGTTCAGTAACTGAGATTTTGGCAACAGTAGTCGTATTGTCATCCTCCTGAAAACTATATCATTCAAAAACAAGTATTGTTGTCAATATCAGTAGACTCATCAACCTAAATTGCTTGCCACAGTGACTCATTAATCCTCTTAAATAATTTGCCTCAGTATCCTCTACTTTTTCAACTTGTCTAGTTATGGTGCTTGCTGGAGGAAAACACATGCCACTTTTTGAAACACAGCTTCAAAAAGTTCACTAAATGTCCATAGAAGTAGGCAGGATCAACTCTTCACAAATACAGGGCTTCTTAGTTTTAACAATGCAGCTAGCCACTAAGAATGATGCTCTTGGTGCAGATACACTTAATGAACTGGTGACCCTCAATAATTCTGTTTTTCCTTTGTGTTCACTTTGAAGAAGGGAAAAACCTCCAAAGACTTGTCATTCAATGAAGAGTGCTTATTCTCTATGTGGGAAAGCAGTTTGGAAGGATTAATGGCTTTGTTCAATAATCAGTCACCACATATTATAGAATGTTAGTTTCATAAAAGTGAATCACCTATTTCAATAAACCTGTAATTTAAGTAAGGCCTTTGGCATTTTCTTTGAAATACCACTTTCTTTTTGTTGTTAGTCTCAGAGTCTCCTGCTACCTCATCAAGTCTTTTTTTTTCTCCTTTTCAAAGAAGCTTTTCAGTGATGTTTGTTTTATACTCATTTTGACTGAGATTAGCTTCTGGGCTCACCAAAACTGTGACTGAGGTGTGTGTATCATAAGAAAGAGGAGCAGATGAAATGGTAAATAAAATAATGGATGGGCCACAGAAGATTAAAATAAGTGTTGGGATCCTGGGAGACTTGTAAGATTCAAGTCATAGAACATCCTAAACTGATTGTTAGTTTTAAGAAGAGGAAAGGGAACCCGAAGAGACACACCAGAAATTCATGATATAGGAAAGGCTACCTGAGATACAAAGAGAAGATGGTTCTCTGCAAACTGAGAATACAGGTTCAGGGAGACATCAAACTTGACAACATCATCATAGTAAGCTCCTGACCTCTAGAATGATGAAAAAATGGGTTTCTGTTACTTAAGACACCCAATCTACAGTATTTTGCTATGGAAGTTTCAGCAAAGTAATATACAAGGACTTTGCAATTGGATTAAAGAGCTTCTGATTCATAGGTTAGCAGGGACCATTGTGTGGATTCAGTATAATCACTGCTGCTCTTCCAA
This sequence comes from Heterocephalus glaber, assembly GCF_000247695.1. The sequence goes on along the minus strand of NW_004624748.1, from coordinate 24,651,164 downwards.
GCAGAAAGAAAAGGTTAGAATCAGAGAGAAGCTATGAATGGTGCAGAGCACAGATGCACAATGTGATGAACTTTGGAAAGGAAAGAAGGTGCCATGGGCCAAGGAGTAGAGGTCGCCTCTGGAAGCTGGAAATATCAAGGATGAATTCACCTCCAGAACCTCTCTACAAGAAATACAATCTGCTAACATCTTGACTTTAGACTGTAAAATACAGTTCAGACTTTTGATCTTCATAAATATAATCTACTTGTGTTGTGAAATCCACAAATGTTGTGTTAATTTGTTATAGTAACAATAGGAAAATATAATCTCCAAAATCAAGGATAAAATTATTTTAGCAATTACCATTGAAAATATTATTTGTAGTTTAGAGAATAAATTTCTTTAATTAAAGCAAGTAAAAATTTATGCACTATTTGTAGCGTCCTACGTTTTTCCACAAGGAATATGTCATATAAAACACTTAGTATTCATGAACAGTTACATCATATTATTCATGAGTTTACAGAGCTTCTTAAAAGTTACCTGAAGGTAGTATCAATAAATTTTGTCAGCATTTTAACATTTTATAGCATCATGTTGAAATCAAGAGAAGTATAAAACGTTCAATAGAAGGTCATGACCATCATTTCTAAAAAACAAAAAGAACAGTTAAAAAGTTGTAAGTTATAGTTGGATCTATTGCAAAAGTTGCAAATCTTTAAAAAAAATTTTCCAACTTGAAAGAATATCCAACATTGAAGATAATTTGAATAACTTTACAAGATTTTAATGATACTAGAAAACAATATTTAACTTTGTAGTGTCTGACTCTGATACACAGGAAACTTTTAGGCAATAAATGATCTGATGAATAAATTATTTTATATGTTAATATTAAAATTGAATACATTATACTTTAATATGCTAAAATTGAATATATGCTAAAAAATTTTCTCATGCTGCTATATTATTTAGCTTATATTTCTTGACCCTTACATATTTTATTTTTCAATATTTAACATTGTTAACTTAAAACTCAATTTAACAAGTTCCAACTGAGGTACTGTACTGTGAGGTCTGTGTTAATAGTGAAAGATATTGTTATGGTTTGTGTTTAGATGTCCTCCAGGGGCTCATGTGGTCATAGATTGAACTTTTTCAGAGGTGGCTGGATCTAGGGTGTGTGAATGATTCATGGTGCAATGCTGGGAAGGCATTAGGATTAAGGGGCACTAGGATTAAAGGTGTGAGTTCTACCCACTCAAAAAGGCTGTTTTTGCTATCTCTGCCTGCAATAAACACTTTCTCCTCTGTGATGCCTCTCTGGCATGTGCTACTCTGACTTGGAGCCAGCCAACTATGGACTGAAACCTCTACAAACTGTAAGCCAAATAAACCTTTTTATCCTTTAACTTTGAGTAGCAGGTATTTGGTCTCAGCAGTGAGAGAAAGGTAACTAAGACACATATTGTGAGACTGAACAGTTACTCCATTTTGTAATAGGTCCCCAACTTGTCTGCTTCTGTTACGGATCACCAGGTAGACATCGAGTTCCAGGGATGTGCTTGTTATTGTGCCAGGAAGGTCTGTTGTGTGTGTAGTGTTCCATCATGGTTGCCCAACTCCATATCTGAATTTGTTATCTTAAGGACAATCTGTAAAAGGTCTGATTTATCTCTCTCCTCCACTTTTGTGTTTCTGCTTGCCAACTTCCCCTGCAACCCCCTATAAAAACAGCCTCGGACTCTGAGCCAGTTGCCTCTCTAAGCTTGGAGCTTGGAGACTGCCGTCTGGCCAGACTAATAAAGGTCTGTTTTACTTTAACAACTTGTCCGGTGTGTTCCCTCCCAGGTGATCTTCACTGTAGTCAGCTCCTCAGAGCATTTGGTGAGACACACGGTCTTACATTCTGGAGGGCCCAGCGAGATCCCTGGGTAGGAACCCCCGGTTCGACTGAGACTCCATGGGATCCGGCAGGAGACTCTCAGGCACAGACCTCAGAAAACCTCAGGAGGTAAGCTTTCAGCCAGTTGCAACCATTTGTTAAGTCAGGCATGAGGTGGCTAATGAGCCAGGAAGCCTCCCCTGACCCTGAGGTTCCTGAGGAGGAACAAGGGAAGATTTAGTTTCATTTTGCCATGGCGCCTGTTTGTCTTGTCTTTTGTATGTTAATGTTGTATCTGTTGTGCGTTTGATTTTACATTTTTTTTTCCAATCCTCATTAGGAGCAGAGTAATGGGAGGAACCTGTTCTACCGGGTCCACTCCACTTGACTGCTTTCTCACTAATTTTAAATTGGTTTTTTCTCCAGAACAAGAAGATGAATATGGGGTGAAATTTTCTTGTGGAAATCTCCGCTCCCCGTGCCAACTGGAATGGCCAGCTTTCTGGGAGGGATGGCCAGCCAAAGGGACTTTTGACCCCAGTGTTTGCCGGGTGGTTTGGGGCAAAGTCACTGGTCACCCTGGCCACCCGGACCAATTTCCCTACATAGACACCTGGGTTCACAGGCTTGTGAGAAACCTCCGGCTTGGCTGCAGCGCTGTTCCCTCCAAACAGGCACTCGCATTTTAGTTGCTGCCCCGAAAGGGCCCCGGGAACTTAAACCCCGGGCTCCTAAACCAGTTCTCTTGCAGGAATCTGACACCCTGGATCCCTTAGGAGGGCCTCTGCCCTATATGGAATCCTCCACCCCCTCAGATGGCTCCCGCTCTAGACCCCACAATCCTTCCCTTCTTCCATCTGTTCAACTTTCGGCTCCTACTCCTCTCTATCCTCCTCTCCCTGAGGGACCCCAGTCCCGGAACTCTGTGACTTCTCCCCCGCACATGCGATCTGGGGCTGCGTATGGACCTTGCAAGGTCCCCACTGGAGAAATTAGTTCAGCCCCTCTCTTGTCCCTTCGGGAAACAGAACAAGGTCACTATATTTATATCCCCTTCACTACCAGTGACTTATATAATTGGAAACATCAAAATCCTCCCTTCTCAGAGAAGCCCCAAGCCCTAATATCTCTCCTAGAATCTATCTTCCATACCCATGATCCTACTTTGGATGACTGCCAACAACTCCTCCAGGCCCTTTTTACCTCAGAGGAGAGGGAAAGGATCTGGGAACAAGCTGTGAGGTTGGTACTAGGTTGATTGGAAGGCCCCCTAGATGACCAACAGTGAGCCCATCTGGAAGCACAGTTCCCATCCACCTGACCCCGCTGGCAAACTAGTACCTTGGGCAGGAGAGAAGCTCTCCAAAACTATTGTCAGCATCTCCTGGCCAGCCTGAGGGGAGCCGCTTGGAAGGTTACCAATTTGAGCAAGGTAAGTGAGGTCCTTCAAGGACCAGAGGGATCCCCTTCTGCCTTTTTGGAGCATCTATTGGAAGCATACTGTACATATACTCCAATTGATCCAGATGCCCCTGCAAATCAGCAGGCAATAAATTTGGCATTTGTTACCCAGTCAGCCCCAGACATTAGAAAGAAGCTGCAAAGACTAGAAGGATTTGAGGGAGAGGATAGAGAAAAGTTGATGAGTGTAACCATGAAGGCATTTAACAATAGAGATCCCCCAGAAGAGAGGATGGCCAAGGGGCTGGGAAAAGTGACCATAGCCACCTTGGCTGATGGAGGATTTGTCCAGAAAGAAAGACTCAAAAATAAGGGAGGGAGCAAGGGAAGGATTTGACCCCTATTAGAGAAAGATCAATGTGCCTATTGTAAGGAAAAGGACCATTTTGAGAAGGACTGTGAAAAACTAAAAAGAAAAAGAAAAAAGGAGGCCCAAAAGGAAAAAGGTGGAATCCTCTTAGTAGATGAAGAAGAGTGACGGGGCCAAGGCTCATGGCTGCTTAACCCTAGTGAGCCTATGGTGACTTTGGAGATAGGGGGAACAGATGTTCTGTTCCTTGTGGACACTGGTGCAGCCCACTCTGTCTTGAAGACCCCCCCTTGGACCCCTCACTTCCTCAAAAACCTCCATTGCTGGAGCCACTGGGAAAGTGGCCTCCTACCCTTGGACCACTAGACAGACTGTGAATCTAGGAAAAGGCACCATCTCCCATTCCTTCTTAGTTATCCCTGAGTGCCCATACCCATTGCTGGGAAGAGACTTGCTACAAAAGTTGGGGGCTATTATTTCCTTTGAGCCTGAAAGAGGGACCTTTGAGCTTAAGCCACCCTCTGCCATTATGGTGATGGTTCCCCTAGAAGATGAATCTAGATTGCTAAGGGAGGGTGCAGAGCCCCCCAAACAAAAATGGGACTACCTTCAGAAAAAGTTTCCCAGGGTATGGGCTGAAACCAATCCACCTGGGCTGGCCAACCACCATGCCTTGGTGGTGGTCTGGTTGCTGGCCTCTGCTGCCCCCATCCATGTGTTACAATACCCCCTCTGGCTGGAGGCCAAAGTAGGAATCTCTAAGCACATCCACCGATTCCAAGAGGCCAGTATATTGGTCTCTTTCTGTAGGGGACAGGGGAAGGGGACGTTACCAGAACCTCTGCAGTTAGTCCTGGTCTCCTGCGAGCCACGGCAGCACACGGCGAATTACAGGAAAGGTAGAAAAATGAGACCGAGAAGAAGCTGAGCTTT
>NW_004624748.1:24614943-24633106 GCF_000247695.1 Heterocephalus glaber | reverse complement strand
ACTTTATCTAAGTATAAATTTAGTTTCATGTGATTTTTTCCAGAATTGGACATTTCCATGTATTTTCTCCAATACTCTATTTTTCCAAGACCTTGGAGATATTTTTACTTTTTAAATAAGAATTCATTGTATTTTTTTTTAAATATGTACAATTTTTACCATTTTTTTGACTAAATCTCAGAGAGATATTTTGTAAAAAAACAATGAGAGAAAATTCCAGATGTATTTTAGTGGAAGAGTAATTGACTCATGTTCTGTAAAGCCTTGGGTTAAATTCCTAGCACCATCCAAAATACAGAAGAAGGGAAGGTCGATATAAAATTAAATATCTTCAGAGTGAAATAGTTTTCTAAAGCTTGAAAAACAGAGAATATTTTCATGTTTTATTAACAATCTGCCTAAAATATGTAAAACTTCATAATCAGTATATGTTGCTAATAAGTATTTTATATGAATGAAGAAACTATCATTTTATAATGAACTACTCTTTTGGGGAGTTAGTTAGATTTTAAAATGTATAATGAATAATTAAATACATTGTTTTAAAAGTATTAAAATTCTTAAAATTGTTACCTGAACTTTAACTCTATGAATTCATAAAAATGTCTCGTTTTAAACAGCACATTTTATTATAATGATAAATATTTGTATTTATAGCAACAAAAATCATAATATAATAGCTGAAATTTGGAAGTGGTCTATTTGTCCATCAACAGAGGAATGTATGAAGAAACTGCAGTATTTATTAACAATGGAGTGTCACTCTTCCATGAAGAAAGATACATTTGAGTCACTTGTAGGAAAATGGATGCACCTTGAGACGATAAGTTTAACTGAAATAAACCAGACACATATGCTTAAATATTACATTGTTTCTCTTAGGTTAGAAATACAAAGTTTAAATAAGAGCAAAATAAAAGATAACAGGAAAAGGGAGATAGATCTTTGTAAGAGATGATGCATGGGGCTGGAGAGGAGGGAGGAAAGAGGATGAATAAAGGGTTAAGATGTGTTATGTCCATGCACTAACTTATCACAATGAATGTGATCATTATGTACTGCTAACATCTACTAATAAAAATGGAAATAAAACATAATAAAATTAAAAATCAGAATACTATTATAAAATTTGGATATCTGTTATAAAATTAATTGTCTTGTTTATTCTATTTTCCTCAATTCTGATAGTATACATGATAAATTAATACAAAATTATTTCAACACTGGAACAAAACACTTGAAAGATGTCAAAATGGACACAGAAACATGCACAGTGATGTACATCTGTAATCTTAGCACCTGGGAAGCTGAGGCAGGAGATTTGTCATGAGTTTGAGGCCAGCCTGAGTTAAATAGTGAGACCCTGTCTCCAAAACCAAACAACAAAAAAAAGACATAGATAACAAGAATATACAAGAATATAGTTCATCTTTCAATATAATTTTAAATTACTAAATATATTAAATAGTTTTAGTAGAACAGGTTGAATTTTGTTTCAAAATAGCCAATCTACTTAAGGCAGAAGTCCTGTTTATAATTCAAAACTAGAATTTAAGTGGATAATATTGAATTATCATAATTTTATTTTTGTGTGACTACATGTCAGTAGCTTAAGTTATGTTGCCAAAATTACACAATCTTGCTCTGTGACTCTTAACACTAATTTCATTTTTCTACAAGATGTTATATTCATCCATATAGACATAAAACCCCCATAAGAAAGACATTTTTGATCAGTGAAGATTTAAAGGCAAAATCAGTTATGAATGCTGAAAGAAAGGGTGAATCTATTCAAGAGATTTATAAAATAAACTCATTATGTTAATTGAAATAAATTATATTTAGCTATTAAATAGAACATGATGTTTTGAAGTATATATACACTGTGGAATAGTTAAATTTATCTTAGTAATATAAAAATTATATAAACATTTATGTGAGGCGAACACATCAATTCTCAGTAGTTTTTCATGAAATCTATATATTGTCATTAGCTATGGTTACCACACTGTACAGTAGATCTAGTTAACTTATTTTCCTATCTAACCATAATCTTATATCCTTTGACCAACATTTTCCCATCTGACCCCCAAATACCTCTTTTAGTAATTCCCTTTATACTCTTTATTTCTAATTTGAATAACAATGAAATTAAAGAACCATATCCTGAACAATATTCTAATTTGTTTCTCCATGTTTAAATCATTATATTAGGAAGAGTATTTTTGACACTAAATTAGGCATATGGCTCTGAATCTAAAGGTTAAATAAAACCATTTAGGAATTTATGCCTTATAACTGTGATTTTAAAATTCACATAGGGATTCTACAAACCTAATAAAGCTACATTACTAAGATAGAATTGGAGAAAGCTTAAACTCTGGTCATTGACGCTAAGTGTTTTTGAAGCTACCAATGAGAAAACCCCAGCATTTGTCATGTGTTCATTATTAATAAGAACCTGAGTTTAATGCCTGGCTCTACCATGTGTTAGCTGGAAAGTTTGGGGAAAGTTATTTAACAATATACATCTCAATCTCCTTGGATGCATGAAAAATAAATACTTTTCCCTTGAGATTCAGAGGATTTTTATGACTGTACACACAAACATGTACATATATATATTCATATTTATGATTGAATGTTGTATGATAACTAAACTGGTGTCATATATAAATGCCTTTTTATGCTTTTGAAAGTGTGACAGACCTTATAGTTGCAAGCTATTAATAAGAAGGACACAGTATGAGTAGGAGATTAATGTAATGACACAGGCAATATTATTTGTTACTACCAAACTCCATGTCCAACAGATTCAGTGCAGAATTGGTTACCATCAGCTTTAGCTTCTCTCTGTCTAATCTACCTCCACTGTCCTTTCTATCACTGTCTCTAGTCTTGAAGTAAAAAATATTTGCTCCTATCTTCCCTATCTCATTATAGTTTTAGGAGAATTATTGCACTCTTATTTTAAGAATTTAATAATCCATTTCTGTGTTGCAGCAGGGGGATTCTGTCTCTTTCCAGGAAGCCTGGACTCTCTCCCATTTTCTACTACATGATATGCCATCACAGATGTGGAATTTGAGGCTTCTTTGTAAAATATCCTGAGCTAATTTTAGCTTATATGACACAAGATTTTTACAGTATTGCCTTGTTCTAAGGGGACCTTCCCCATATCATTTATCTCCAAAGAGATGAAGATTGCTCTCCTCCATTATCTTAATAACCTCAGCTTGTAATCTAGACACTGCTTTCTATGGAAGCATAGATCTTATATAATCAATCTACACAAAGGGTTAAAAGCCCACACTTCATACTCTCCCATCAATACTCAATTGAAATCATAAGTGTTGTAGCAAAATTCTGTATTTAAACTTTATTTCTGTTAGTTTATCTGGAAAGCCCAGTGTCTGTTCTGTCATTTGGTATTATAATCAGCAGCCATTGGCAGAGGGGAAAATCAGAGATTAATCATAAATTTACTTACATGCTAGGTGAGGCACTGTATTAGCTTTAACAATTGCTTCTTTCCATGAGTTTCCAAAGTAGCCTGGGGTAAGATTTTCTGAAGCCTGCTACTATCCTTCTACCCATATCTTCTTATATTGCTGAGTTCAGTAAACAACATATTGTCTTTTCCCCTTGTGCTGATATTTTCTGCTGAATTGCACTGGTAGAGTTCTAGGTTCTGATAGAACATCTTTAGCCAAATTGGGTAGCAGTTTCTTGTTTCTTCTTGTGTGTATTTAAAGTTCTTTGAGTTTCTATGATGTTATCTCTTCAATGGGCATTTAAAAATTGAGGATTTATATTTATAATTCTGTTTTGAGAATTAGTATCTTTTATACATGTTATAGAATTTTTGACATGTATTAGGTGACAGTTTCAACCAGTATATTTCAAGATGCTTTAGCATTTTCATTAGTCTTTGCTTTTTTTAAAAGTGCTGAAAGACATGACTATATTATATACAAAAAAGATTATTCTCTTTGTTTCAGCTACTGAAATGAACTAGGCTTTCAGAGAAGCATTGCAGCAATGTCTTACCTGTTTTAGAGGATCATCTACAGGTGCGTTATCTTTTCCAAGTTGTACATATTTATTAGGTTCCATGGACATCTGTGTTCTGCACTTGAGACTGAGGAATTTTCAATCTCTGTGCAAGATGCACTAATTAATTAGTCTCAGGCAGTTGGTTCATTGTTATATAATCCATATACTGACTACTCTTTCTTAGCACCACACAGAAAAGTGCTAAAAGCCTTTTGTCTAGCATCTTTAAGACTACTGCCATTTCAACCCTATCAACCACTTTTCAAACTTGTATCTTAGCCTGCCTGATCTGCTATGAGAAATTGTTACAGATGGAGGGAAAAAAGAAGGTTAAGCAATGATTTTTTTTTCTCACAGCTTTTGAGGCTGAAATTTCAAGCACCTGGTGCCAATGTGGTTTGGTTTTTGGCAAAGTCCCTCTTCCTAATTTACAAATGACTGTCTTTTTATTATATCATCATATGATTGAGAAAATAGATATTATTTGTCTCCCAACCCTTCTTTGTTTGTTTGTTTGTGTGTGTGTGTGTGTGTGTGTGTGTGTGTGTGTGTGGCAGTACTGGCATTTGAACCCAAGGTCTTTGCATTGAGCTACATTTCCATCCCCTCACAATGTTTTTGTTTATATTTTGAGACCAATTCTCACTAGTTTTCCCAAGAAGAGAAATTTGTGAACCTCCTGTCACAGCCTCCCAAAGTACTGTCATTACATGCATGTTCCACCATTCCCAGCTCATCTCACCTTATACAGTCACAGTCCTACTCAACAGGGCTCTTACCTCATTACCTATTTACCTACCAATCACCCAATGTCCAAACCATTACATCAGATATTTAGAATCCAGCATAGATATCTGGGGAAAAACAAGCTTTCTTTATACAGCAATGCCTGCTCCTCTTCTCTTTCTCTGAAGAATAGAAGTGATTTTGGGTTTGTTCAGAGCTTCACCCATTTCTTGCATGAAGATAAGATACAAATGCTCATGGTCCTCACTTTACAGTATTTTATTTGTCCCTTCTCTTATTATGCTTGAGAAACTCATCTAAATATGTTTCTATTGCCTTGATTTATTTTTCTTTTTCATTAAAGAAAATATTGATCCTTTATATTCCCACTGTTTAGAATGGTTAACAATTTATTTTAGAACCCCAGATCAATTTCTATACTAGTAAAGATTAGAATTCAACAGTTTCTACTTTTCTCTTAAACACTGTATCCTTTAAAATTTTCAATTTAAACATAAATTTTATCTCTGACATGTCTCATTACTAGAACACTTACCTAGTACATTAAATACATAAAGTATTATCCCACTGTAGTTATTCTAGATTTTAGCCTATTGAATCCTCTTTTCAGTAACCCCTGGCTGTAGTAGTGAACTCACTCTGTTACAGTATTTCTTTCTTAAGGCATTTTTTTTTCCTAGTGTCAGATCTAGACCATATACCAGTCTATCTAATCATTCCTCGATGTATCAAAATATCTTCATGTGGCTTCTCCATAAGCAGTGAGCAAAATTTTCTTTATATTGCAAAATTGCTAAAAGACATTTTTAATGTTTGTACCATGAGGAAATTATAGGCCAGTGAAATGATGGTTTTATTGTGCTGTGAGCCAAGCCTGAAGATGGTTCTTCACCTCCTCCTTCCTCCCTTTCTTCTCCCTACTCCCTTTCTCCTCCATAGATTACAGACCTTGGATGCCACTGCCCCAGGAGACAGTTATATTGTGTATTTTTCCCTGTTCCCTTCCTGAGCATACCCCTACCCCGATCGCGAAACAATCACACTAAATTCCAGTTCTGCCTAGGCCAGATAGGCCATGTAGCACTATTTGCCCCGCCTTCTCTTCCTGTTTGCTTTCTACCATAAACAAAGAGCACCCGTGGTGTTCCAGGCAGCCATTAGCTCCCGACAAACTATGGTTCCACCTGGTCCCAAACTTCAAGAATATTCTTGGTCTCTTCATCATCTATTCTTCACCTCCCATCTCTCTCCCCATCTTTGGACCCTATGCTGTGCAGGTTGCAGCACTGTTGCCCATTTTGATTTAATCATTTCACAGTGCATACATGTGTCACTGTCCACTTTGTACTTTGTATAATTTATTCAATTATTGTTCCATTATTAAACACTAAACTTTAATTTGTCATTTTAAAAAATGAGAAAATTGATTACTTTCATGTTTTCTGCTGCATTTAAAATTAAGATTTGAATTTTACAATGCACAATCTATGAATATATAATATATAAATAGATCATGCACATATAATGTGCAGGGTATATGTAAATATGCAAATGCAACATATTTGAATTCATAAAATAGTCTCTTAAAGTTAATATATGTGTTTAATTTATTGAAAGTGTTTTTTTCCCCACAATTTCTTTGTAAAATTGCTTTATACAAATATTAAAACAACTGTGGGAAATGTGGATGCTGTAGATGACAAGGATGTTTGGTGAACTGTTTATCTTTCCTACATCCATACTGCAAGTCTGAGAGCTCAAATTCAAGTCAAGATGAAAACCTCCAGGTTTGGCAAAGAACAGACCCCTACTTTTGCTTGTTATTACTAAAGTAACCAATCTCTTCCCAATTGCTTCAATCCACCTGCTGTTGATACTGTGCTACTAGTGGTCATATATATATATAGTATTATTTTCTGAGAACAAATTTCTTACTTTATGTTAGTTTCCTCTTATATCATTTGAACAGTCTTGAATTTTAGAATGTGCTAAGGATTTTTTTAAATGAGTTGGGTTCCAATAAAAGTATGACTATTTGACTGAGATACATTTAGTTGGTATCATACTATGTTTTGTTTGATCTATCATATCTTTTATAGAGAAGAAATAATAACGTAATTGGTCTTTCTTAGTGTACTTTATTTCTTAACATTCATATTTTATAAAACATACTGTATTATAGAGATGTATGATTGAGTGTAATCTTATTCAAACTAATAACATAGTTTTACCTAATATATTAAAATTTCTATTCAAATATGAAGCTTGTTTTTAGGTGAAGAACTAAATAATTGATTCCCCCAAATTCATCCATTGTCATTTTAGAAATAACCTGCATTAGTAGTGTGACTTATGTGTACAAATTTTGAGAGATTGTCTCTCTGAAACTCATGTTAGAATTTAATACTCTTTTTGAGGTGTTTAAAGGGAGGAATCTTAATCTAAGTTGATATTTAGAGGTGGAGACTTGGGGACACAATGAGAATTAAATAAAGAGATCATGTCAGAGCCCCCTTGATTGAATTCCACTGGCATTACAGAGAAGAGAGAGAGAGATTAGAGTATGCACATACACTTGTGTGTTTCTTGTTTCTTGACCTGTGAAGCTCTGTGTTATGTTAGGACTCATCAGCAGATGGATCTTCACAAAATGTGGGTATTTCCCCTTGGGCTAGTGCTGAGTCAGAATTAGCTTTTTTCCTTTATAATTCTCCTAACTTTCATACTGCATTACTAACAGTAGAAAATTAATTAAAACGGATTATTTAAGGAAAAATGATGTTTCATGATGTGTACAGATTCGAATTTTAAATAATAAAAACTATATACCAAGTGGGCCGGGGATTTAGCTCAGTGGTTTCATCGCCTGCTGTGCAAGCACAAGGACCCGAGTTCGATCCCCGGTACCAAAAAAATAAAAAAAATTTTTTAAAAATTTTAAAAAAAACTATATACCAAGTATACATTATTATGTAATCATTAAACTGAAAATAACACACTAAAGTGATCACAAATATTAGCAATAGGAATTTCTGATTTAGTTTTATAGAATTCATCTGAAAGATGTTATGTTAAATAAATATAGTTGCACATAATAGTTTATAAATTAGTATTGATTAAATACTGGAAAAATCTCTCTGCAGAAAAATATCAAATTTTGCTATTCAATGTCTTCTATCATCATGCTAAATTTATGGCCTAGATTCATAAAACTTATATGAAAAGCATGTAGAATTATCTACATTCAGGACAGTGATAAAGATTAGATGTGATTATGAAAGATAAGTTGTTGAAACCTAACTAGAATTTAATAAGATTTATTTGACTTATTTATTTGCATTCCTCTCCTGATTAGAATACTTGGTTGTTGATTTTAAATGTAAAAGCAAATGAAAAGACATAAAAAATTGAAGAGTGTTAATTCTCTCTTTTGAAAATTAGATATTATTCTTCCTCCTTTGTCTAATATCAACTAAGAAAAATTAACTTTAGAAAAATTAAAATTGTTAGGTACATCACCCTGTTTTTGAAATGTATTTGAATACTTCTGAAAACTAGATTGGTCTTTTGTCAATTTATAACCCTAAGATTATATTGCTCATGTATTTGGAGCCATCTAATTGAAACGTAATAATCAAGGTAGATCCCTTTATATTTAGTTTTTATGGCATGTTAGGAGTCTAATTTTTGTGGGGACCTGCTGCAAGTTGCAAAAGTACCTCCTTCTATCATGAAGATGTAACAAGTTTGCTTTCTTCTGGATAAAGCCAATTAGCTAGCACAGAAGTTCAGTTAATTACCAGGTAAAGCTAGGAAGAACTATGGGTGATAAGGATTCTTGTTTATCTCAAAACATGCAAACACACACACACGCGCTTGCACGCGCACACACACACACATATAGTTGGATCTTCCTTGCATAATAGTCAAGATTCCTTTTTATCTTTTGATTTCTTAGCAGATTACCTGTGATGTACTCACAGACTAGATAGAATGCTTACTCAATAATAAAATTGTTTTTCCTTTTCACTACTTTGTGCAGAAGATTTCTGGATTGAGGAGTTTCCTTTTAATTATAATTACCCAAAGCCCATCCCAAATACTGGAGCTCCTCCAAAGAAGCAGAAGTGGGATTTCCTTTTTCTGTCCCTTTATATTCCATCCAGGTTACAAGCCTATTGAATTGTGCCATGGATATCCATGGTGGATCTTCCTTCTTCAGTAAATCCATCATTCAGATACACCCAGAACTACATTAAACCAATGAGCTGTCCGTTCTTACTTAAGTTGACACCACAGTTAACTATCACACTGACATAATACTATGCTACAAACAACTGGAAATGAAATAATCTTTTTCCCAAAGCTTCAACAGTTCCAGAATTTTTCAAAAGTTCCATCCCATGTCTGTTCTGAGACTCAAGGTGAAATGTTAGCTGTGAACCTCTGTAAAAATAAAAATAACAATAAAACCAAGTTACAGAATTCCACGTTACAATGGCACAAGGTAACCATTTTAATTCCTAAAGAGAGGAGTACAGTGATAGAAGAAAACTGAATTAAAGCAGGATCAAAACCCAGCAGGGTTCCCGGAGATTTAGCTCAGTGGTGTCACTGCCTATCCTGGAAGCGCAAGGCCCTGAGTTTGAACCCCGGTACCACAAAAAAAACACCAAAAAACGGTAGGGCAAACATTAAATCTTTTTTTTTTTTGAATCAAGACAGCATTTTTATCTTTAACTGCACTTTACAACTTTATTTTATGTGGTTCAGTTCTCTATTAAAACACATTCATTTAATCCATAAATTTTAATGACAGTTACATAAATGGTTATAATGACAGTTATGTAAAGTAAATCATATATGAGGATTAGTTTTAGAAAGGAACATAGAAAATAACAGTACTATCATCACGGATAAGAGATTTTTTTTTTCAAATTCACTTCAATGTTGTAGAAATAATTTGGCAATAAATTGTATTTTATATATATTTAAGTTTTTAAAGAGGAAATATATTAACTGACATATAAGATACTTTTTCTCATGCATAATTAAATGAAAAAAACAATATTCACCTTGTTCCTCCATTACAAAAAAACAAACATGAAACTGGAAGAAGAGGTTAAATACTCCATATCACTAAAGTCTGGTCTATTGATTTTTTACAGTTTATTGGTACATTTCAGATATACATAGTGAGAGCATTCATTATGGGGAATTTTATCTGTACATCATGTATCTTTATTCTTCTTCTTTTCCCCATTCCCTCCCCTCCCCTCAAGCCCTCTTCCCTTCCTTATTTACAAATCTTTGTTTCCATTTTATCCTTATTTTCCCTTTTTTCCCCTAGTATCCAAAGTACATGTTGGTAAGATGTGAATTCCATAGTGCTTAGCAGTGCCCATCCTTATGATATTGCTGGTTGCATCCCATATAGCCTGTACCTTAGGCTAGATTCACTCATGAGTGGAAATTTTCTTCAAAAGACATTCCACATTACAGCAATTTCCAAGCACATGAAGTATCCAATGCACCTACAGTTTCATGCTTGGCCCTTTTAAGGACACACTTCTTGCTCTCCCAGGCTTTCCTCTGAAATCTGACTGGAAGTTTTTGTGATCTCATAACTCTTGCATTCTGTGGTCCTAAAATACCACTACTTTGTAGATGATGCTAAAGTTTGCTGCTAGCTTGAACAGTAGCCAAGCACCCTTGGATCATGGCTCTGGGAGCCATTTATAGCCTGGAGAAACATTTCCCTTTGAACCACTGAATTATCAAGGTGCCCCAGGGCCTGCTTTTCAAGTGAAAGAGTTACACTTTTGTACCTTTGAGGTTGAGATTTGTGGACTTTAGCCATTTCCTGAGATGATACCTTCAAGACGTCTACCTTATTATTCTGATGTAATTTTCTTAGCTCATTTTTAATGTTAATCTTTTCAGCAACCATGCTCTCCTTGTCTTCAATTTTGTAGGTGCTTCCCTCTTGGTGAAAATACAAACTTTTCACATCTGCTTTTGGCTCCTAGTTCTCTGTAAATCTGGCTAAAAACAACCAACCATACACATGCCACAGCCTGAAAAATGGGATGTCTTAAAATTTTCTCTGCCAAATCAACTAGTTCACCACCTTTGAATTCAGCTGCATACAATGTATTATGACATGGGCAAAACAAAAACTCATTTTTTTGTGAAAGTGAAATGTTAGCTATGTTTGCCAGTTTCAAATAGAATAATCATCCCCCTGAAAACCTCCTGTCCTCATTCCTATCAGGATTCTGGTCTTCCATCCTCTGAATAGAATAACCCATTAGGCTTTGCTTACTGCACTGTGAAGCTTCTCTAATCTTCCTGTTCAAACATTTCCAAACTTTTCTCACAAATCAATTCCAAAAGTTTCTAAACCACATGGTCAGGCATCGTCACAACAATGTCTTCAATTCTCTGGTACCAATTTTTGTGTTAAATTTTTTATTACTGAGACACAACACTCAACAACCATAACTCAAAGGAGTGAATTAATTTGCTTATAGTTATGGTTTCTTTCCATGATCACCTGACTCCAAATCACAGGAATCATGGCAGGACTGAATGCCAGAGAAAATTTTAGTTCATGGTGGCCAGAAAAGAGAACATCTTATGAGTTCCATAGCAGAGGGGGTAAGGGGTAATTCACAAGTCTATGATTCACCCAGACACATGTAGGAATGTTCTTTACTAATCTGCTAGGTATTTCTTAACTTAATAAAGTTGGCATGTCAAGATTAATAATGATAGTGTTGAGAACATTGAATGATTCTGAAACTCATGTCCTGATACTCAAATTCCTGTAGTGTTAATGTCTCTATGAATCAAATGTTAACAATATATCATACGACATACCACACTAGTTCCCAATATTATTTTCAAAGGTAAAAAACATATATTCTGATAAATTATTTTGTAATTATAAGCCAAGATTTAAGAAGTATTTAATTATGATGAGAAATCATATTAGCAGTATACCTACTTCTAATCCTAATAATGATGACTATAGACTAAACTATCACTGCACTTAGGAAATTAAATTTGTTTTTCCTCAGAAGTATCTATGTTTTATTTGTGCCAATGTGCTTGAACTTTAGAACTTTAGGACTTAGAGAACTTATGTTTATGTTTTCACAGTTAGGATTTTCTGAATAGTTTTTACTGAAACTTGGGATTGGCACTTAAAATAAGACTTGGAATGTAACTGATGACAGGTTATATTTAGAAAAATCCACAGATATTCACCTCTCCCAAGATGAACATTTACATTCAAAGAGCAGAGAAAATCCTGTAGATTCATTCTTTGGTTACAAAGTTGATATGTCTTGTCTTAACTTTCCCTTGGAGAGGTTTATTATACACCAAAAAGAGAATAAAGATCCTTTCCATTATATTTCAATTAAGTTTTTACATGAGGAGGAATATAGCTATCTTATACATGCAGAGAAAAATTATTGTAATACTCTTCCTTGCCTATAATACAAAACCTAATTGTGTAGAGTGATATTTAGATTTCATCCTATCATTGAGAGATAAGTAGGAAAAGGGAATCATGAAGGTATTATTTATGATTAGTAAATAATAACAAACACTGCTTTAAAAACCTGCAATCAGAATAATAATACATATAGATATCAAAAAACTTCAAAATATGCTTTATAATTGTTCAGTAAATAAATTTCTACACATAATTTGCTTTATTTTTATTTTGAGAAAGTCTATAAAAGTTATATTAATATTAATTATATTAATATTAATTGTATTAATAATTGATCTTGAAACAAATATGAAATTGCACTAATACTTTCACAATGCATTTTGTAGGTCTTTTTGTTTAATGGCAATCATTCAAATTTAATAAATTATTTGCCACTACTGACATTCAGTTAGATATAAACTTTATTTTAACTTTCATTCTTAACTTTTCACACTTCATAGGGAGAAAGGGTATAATTTATAAATATAAGAAGGATATTGTTGACCTTTTACATATGAACCCAATATGTAAAACATCTACTATCCATCAAGTTGTGCATATAGTAAATATATTTTAATTAACTTGAAAATAAATTTTTATTAATATTATTTTGTAATATTTCATTCATTTTGTTTGAAAACAACACTGAGATATTTGGATGAAGACATGAACCAGCACAGATAAACTTCTGTTTTGGAATGCCTTAGGGAAGAGATATACACATGTTGCTAAAATAGCATTTTCTGATATGAAGTTTTATTTATCAAATCCATTCATTTCTAGCTTTGATCTTCCAAAATTTTATAAAATTTGTGATATCTAGAGGTGAATCTTTTCTTACTTTTCTAAGAATGGAAATTCCAATTTTAGTGAAAAATTGTTTTATTTTTTTCACTCAATATTAAATTTCATAGATTGATTTTGTAAGGTAATTGGGTCAGGCTCCTGGTAGAAGTCCATGATGAGGAGCAAACTATGGAATTTTAGCAGAACACCTTGAAGTTCTGCTTTTTCCTTCTCTTTGCAGAGCTTTTAAAGCCCCCTTCATTTCCCTTCAATGTTTAACCTTTACCCTCCTCTCATAGAGTTCAAGGCTGGAGGCTATGCTTTCAGACTTCATGTGTCTCCCTACATGTCCATCTGTTACACTCTGAGAAGCCACAGAAATGCAACCAATTTCTATACTGAGGGTTAAAATCACATCATCTGAATTTATTTGGATATTCATTGTGAAATAAATTTTATCAGTTTTTAAAATTGTTTTAAATTCTTTAATTTACACACACACATACTCATGCATGCACACAAATGTATGTATATTTGAGAGAGAACAAATTTAAGAATGCCACTTAATTTTTTTAAAATATTATGCATAGTAACTCTAGTCCTCCACTTAAATTAAGTTATATAATATTTTTACAACTTTAGATTATTCATCTGTTCTCTATATCGGTTAATATTTATGTTGTACCTGTATCTTGTGGGAGTAACTATTTTGACTTCTGTCACTACAGGTTAATTATAAACGGCATTTAAAGCATTTTTCCCTAGTTACTTAACAACACAAATATCTCAAATATCTTTCTAAAACATCTTGAGGAGATATGCAAGATATTCTTCCTTAGAAAGTGAAATAATGTAAAACTAGAATATTAAAAATTAAATTTAGTGGCCTATATTTCATAAAGAGGGTTGACCAGTTTCTCTATAAATAACTCTTGCTATATAGTCACAACCAGTGGACACATTACAACAAAATGATATTTTCAAACGTTTCCAACATGTAAGAAAGCAAAACTAACAGACTAACAAAAGTGAATTAAAAAAACAGGATGAAAAAAAATCTAGGAAATAAAATTTAAAATAACTTTAGAAAACAGTTTATTACCTTTAGAAATTATGACATCATATTCATTCAAAAATTTTTAAAAAACTGAATCTGTGATACAAGAATAGAAAATGATAGTAAAAAATACAGTCAAGGGTGCAGGAGTGCCCCAACATGGGGCAAAAATTACATGGGACTCCTGAAACGTTACTGAAAACTTCTGCAATAGGCAGGTCTCTCAGTCACTGTTCTCTTCATTTCCCTGCTTTCAAGTCCACAGTGGAGGGTCAGAAGGATCTATTGGAATTCCATCATTGAGATAAACATCATTAGTGAAAGGAGTCTAAGAGCCAGCAGGTTACAATCACTATTACTAACCCTTAATAACAGTTTCTAAACATAGCTTTTTCCCCAATTTGCTTTTTTAAATTTTAGTACTTGTACTTTGATTATATATGCTCTAATTTCTTAAATAATTTTCTTTATTCTTGCTATAGACTGCCAAACTCCAAGTGATCATATAGATAAAATCAACAACAAATATGCTACATATTTTTTTTACCAAAATCCACCAGATTGACTTTATAAAGAAGAGCTTATAATTGCTAAATTACAAAATGATTTGTATTTAAGGCCTAAAAAAATGCCTTTCTGAAGAGAGCCCCTGACTGCTACATTGACCCTTCTCAGCTCAAAGCAGTTGGATTGAAACTATGCCCTTTCTCCCCTAACCACAGTTGGGGATGTTCTTTTTTTTTTTTTTTTTTGGTACTGGGGATCAAACTTGGAGCCTTGCACTTGCAAGGCAGGTGCCAGAACCACTGAGCTAAATCCCCACCCCAAGGATGCTCTTTATAGAAGATATTATTGTAGACAGCTATGTCAGTTAAACATATTATAGGTCCTTACAATCCACTGGGACAAGCCATTGTTGGACATACTCATCTTTCCCTAAAAACACAATTATATAAACAAAATGGGGGTACAGCTACCTCCACAAGCTCAATTAGATTTTGCTACTTTCTCTTGTCACTTTCATTTTGTTTTTTAAATTCACCTATCAAAAGTAAATATATACAAAGTTAAAATTACAGACATGTCCTAAACTGTAGTGTTGTCAAAGGATGGACTAACTAAAAGATAAATAGCTCATCACAATTAATAACATGGGAACCAGGGTGTTTATTTTTCAACAGAAAATAAAAAGATGCTGTGGTCATCATCCCAGAATGTACAACAACCATGGACTGAGATGATGGACTTGCTGCAAGCAGCACAGTATGACACCCCTTCTGAGGGCTGCATCTGAGTGACTTCCCTTACCTGTAACAGCCCTTGGACTTTTGGAGATCACCAGACCTCATGCACATCTTCCAATGAGACCCAGGAGCAAACAGCCTGTAAGGACAATCAGAGGTCACCCTAATGCAGCTGCTGCTGTTTGCAAACAGAGAAGGGGGAGATGTGGGAGACCGCAATATTGAGTATGTTCAAAGCAGGCTGTAAGCAGTGCAGGCTATAAACAGTTAACCCCACAAGTGGCTTGTTTGTAGAAGTGACTCCTGCTGAAGCTTACATGCTGAGGTCAGAGTAACTCACACTCAAATTCCATTTCCACAATTAAAACCTTCTTACTAAAGGACAATGTTCTAATTACAACCATATATTTTGTCTATTCTGTTCCTAATTTGCGAATGTTTTGTCTTGTCCTTTATGAGGCTTGCATACATTAATTTCTATAGAAACTGAGGGACTGCACATTTTTGCACATAGTTCTGCCATTCTACATAGCTTCCCTTTACCCCAATTGATTACCAATAGAAATCAGTGGCTTGGACTGGCCAGCTCCTTTGTCAGTTGCACTGGCATTGGTTATCCTTGTACCCCACTTTCTGTCTCTCTTAGTTCTATCTTTAGTTTTTTTTTTTCTCAGGCATGCATCATACACTGGGCAGGATACTGAAGCCTACTGCAGAGGTTTCCAGTAATATATCAAGGGTCCACAATACAAGAGAATAAAAGTTTTAAGAAGTTTTAAACATATGACTATATAAATGGAAATCACTGAGAGTTAGTAGTCAAACACTTTCAAAGAATAGAAAAATATAATAAAACAGAAAAGCAATTATTTCTTTGAAAATATGCAGAGCGTGTACATTTAACTAACATTTGTCCAAAATAAGAGAAAAGTGAAAGCTGTAAGAAATGATTATACAGAAAACATAAAAGTCATGGTCACTGATGAATGTAAATCTACAAATGCCTTCCGAGTACCTAGACTACGAAATGTCCCAAAGTCCACTTTGAAGCACATTATACTTTTTCATACAGCTGAATAAAGTATTATTTTTAAAGTTTTCAGGAGAGAATTAGAGGTGAAAACAAGGACATTGTTGAGAGATTGTATATAAAACCACTGATTTGAAAGAGAATTAATAGAAATAAATTTTTCTCACAAAATAAGAAAACTATAGAAGTGTCTTTAAAATTCTGTGTATAATTGATGGATGTGGTAGACAAATTGAGCATTGGTTGAGAAGCAATTCAATATGTTTTATATTTGTATTTCCATATTACTGTGATTTGGATCTGGATATGGTGTGTCTGTCAAGGACTATTCTTTTGGAATAAATCCTTCTTATAAACAATTAAATGATGAAATTTTACAGTTTAGACATGACTTTGGGAGATGATTAGGATAGAAGGTTATCAAAATTCAGTTTCAAGATTAAAAAAGGTGCTTTAGTATGAAAAGGGAAAGAGATCAGAAGGCATACATACAAGGGCATGCTTTCTATCTATTGTCGTGCGATGTCCTGCACTGCTTGGGACTCTGTCAATAAGAAGGTAATCACCGGATGCAGCCCTTTCTCTTTGGACCATCAGAGCTGTGAGCAATCTTCCTCAGATATTTCATTAAAAACTGAAAAACTGATTAGTATAAAACTTTAGTTGGTTTTTCTCTCAAAAGAGGGGATATATCAAAGATTTTTTGCATTTATGGAAACCTATAGAAAATGTAACATTATAAATGCAACATACACATTTCTTTTTAAAGTGAAATTTCTAAAAATAAAATGTCTGAGTTTGATTAAAATATTTTATTCCCATTTTATTTAATAATAATGATTATTACCTTATAAGTAATTTTACCTAAATATATACAAAAAGCATGTCCTATTTTACACACATGAGTCAATATTACAGGACATATCCAGAACATATGCAAAAGCAAATATTTTTTTAATTTAGAGCATATGTAAATAAACCATGGACAAATGTTTATTTTCATTCCTTTTTAATTATTATTATTAAACACTCACTATGAGGGAATACTTGGAGCTATGTAACTTTAGAAGTTGTAACTTGAAAATGTTTTACTTACAATTCATGGGAGAAATCCTGTTCAACACTAAATGGCCTCTAATATCATGCTTTTGTATGGCAAGTTTAAGGACTGTTTTTTAAGACCTAGATTTCATGTGCCAAATAGTTGTGGTAAAATATAATTGTTATGTGGATACTGCAAATCATTTCCTTTAGAAAAAGATCTGGACTACTATGATTGATTCTTTCTGACAGTAGCCTCTCTGCTTCAATTTTTCCCTGCTTTAGTTCCCAAAGGAAATTGTTATTTCCATATTCTTACCTCTTTCCAACAGGCCAAAGCAAGTGGATAGTAAATCAGTGAAAAGAGCAATTTTACAGTAGATCAAAGATGAAACACTAGACACGAGTGCAGTGAAAATATTGTTCAGTTTCCTTTTCTCTTTCATCTTCAGAAAGACCTATCATCACTAAGGACAGCTGTAACATAGAGAAGATTTTATTGGTCTTGACATTCAAAAGACTGGGCTGCAGATCTACTACTCCTAACATGTGTGAGCTCAATAAATTTACTAATGATTCATGAGCCTCCACTCCTTTTTATATAAATTTTAATGATGAGTTTGAATTATATGAATCTTTCTATATTTTACTATATTTGACCCTCAGGAATAATAAATTCAGATTCAAATTGATAGAAA
>NW_004624748.1:24579921-24601704 GCF_000247695.1 Heterocephalus glaber | reverse complement strand
TTCTCTGGTGTGAGAAACTGAAAGTGTAAATAAGGTCTAAAATGTATAATAAGTAATGTGAAATAGGAAGAAAAGGGGCAAAGGGAAAGAAGTGGGAGGGGCAGCGGAAAGGAAAGAAGGGAATGGAATTAATATGAGAAAATGGAAAAATAGGACCAAAATCTTTGTAAATAGGGAGGACTGGAGGGGTAGAAGGGAGGGCTGTGCAAGAGTGAAAAATAAGAACCAAGAGAGATTATGTAAAGGTGCAAATTTCCAATGATGAATGTTATTATATTTTATACCTAAAATGTGTCAATGATTAGAATGAATAATCGAAAATGCAAAATAAGAAGAAAAGGTCCAAAGGGTAGTGGTAGCGGGAGGAGCAATGGAAAGGAAAGAAGGGAAAGGAAAAATGATGAGAAATGGAAAAAATGGAAATAAAGTCTTTGTATATAGGGAAGAGTGGAGGGGGTGAAGGGAGGGGTAGGAATGGGGAAAATATAAGAACCAAGATGCATCATGTAAAGGTACAAGTTCCAAAGAGAAATGTAAATGTGTTGTATACCTAAAATGTACCAATAAAAAAATTTAAGAAGAAAAACAGCATGGTACTGGCAAAGAAACAGACCCAAGGATCAGTGGAATAGATTAGAAGATGCAGAAACAACTCCAGACATACTAACCTACCTCATCTTTGACAAAGGAGCCAACCATTCTCACTGGAGGAAAGATAGCCTTTTTAATAAATGCTGTTGGAAAAACTGGATTTCAACTTGCCAAAGATTAAAACTAGACCCCTATCTTTCACCATAAACTAAAGTAAAATAGAAGTGGATTAAAGATCTAAATACTAAGGCAGAAACACTAAATTTGCTGGAAGATAAGTTAGGTAGAACTTTCGAAGAGATTGGCGTAGGTAAAGACTGTATGAACAAATGCTCAGTGGCATGGAAACTAGGAAAAAGAATCAACACCTGGGATCTCATCTTATTAAAAAGCTTCTGCACTGCAAGAGAAACCACCAACAGAGCTAGGAGATAACCTACAATGTGGGAAAAAATTTTACCAGCTGTTCCCCAGACAAAGGTCTATTATCTAGAATATATAAAGAACAAAAACACCATACCCACCAAATATAAAGACTCAATCAAAAATGGACATCTGAAGTGAATACATATTTCTCAGACAATGAAGTAAAAGTAGCAAATAAATAAATGAAAAAATGTTCAACATCACTGGTCATTTGAGAGATGCAGATGAAAACAACACTGAGATTCCACTTCACCCCACAAAGAATGGCTGCTATCAAGAAATCAACCAATAACAATGCTGGTGGGGTTGTAGGGAGAAAGGAACCCTTCTTCATTGTTGGTGGGAGTGCAGACTGGTGCAACCACCATGGAAATCAACATGGAGATATCTCAAACAAGTAGGATTAGAAGTCCCATTTGACCCAGGTATTCCTCCGCTGGCTACTGTCCCAAAAGAATTAAAAGAATCATAACACAGTGATATATGCTCACCCATGTTTATACTGGCACCGTTTGTAATATGTACAACTTGGAAACAGCCCAATTGCCCATCAACTGGAGACTGGATAAAGAAAATGTGGGGTTTTTCTAATAAAATGCAGTACTACTCAGCCATAAAGAATGAGGAAGTAGAGACATTTATAGCTAAATGGATGCACATTGAGGCCATACTCCTAAGTGAAATAAATAGGACACACATGTGTAAATATGGAATAGTTTCTCTGGTGTGAAAAACTAAAAGTATAAATAAGGATCACAATATATAATTGATATTGTGAAATAGGAAGAAAAGGTCTAAAGGAGTAGGGAAGGTGGGAGAAGTAGGGGAAAGGAAAGAAGGGAAAAGAAAAAAATATGAGAAAAGGAAAAATGTGGAAATAACATCTTTGTAAATAGAGAAGGTTAGAGGTAGTGAAGGGAGGGCAGGGGAATGGAAAAAATATAAGAACCAAGATACCTCATGTAAAGGTACAAGATCTAAATGATGAATGTAATGGTATTGTATACCTAAAATGTACAAATAAACTTAATGGAAAAATATAAAAAGTAAATTTCTCCAAAATGTATGTAAAAAAATAAGAATGAATCACATTAAAAGGTGAAAATGTTTCCCTAATTTCTAATTTTAAAATGTAGAGAAAACTACTTTGAAATATCATCTCATTAGTTATGGACAACTATATGTTAAAATATTAATAACTGAAGTGGCAGCTATTACTATAGTCATTATTATAAAGATTAAAATTATAAAACCTTTCTGAGACTGTGCATTTATTGATTGACAATTTTCATTTTTTTCTATAGCTGAGTGTATTGTATATTCAGTGCTATATTGTCTCATAGAGATGTTTCTCTCTCTGTATTCTTCATGGAAATTATTTGATAAGACAGGTGTACATATTTTCCATATGACTTACTAAATTTCTTATCTATTTTTTAACTTTGATAAAATGCAATTTATCCAATTTTCTTTGATTATCATGCTTTTTGCTACATTTCAAGTTTATATTTGCTTAACCTGATGTCACATCATTCTGTTTTCTCCTAAGATGACTAGGTTTATTTTTTTAAAAATGTCTATAGTACATTATATGATAATTTTAACAATATATTTATTGACATGTTTGAAGTTCACTATTTTCTATATTAATGTCCAGTTCTTTCAGTATAATTTACTTGAAAAACTATTATTTCTCCAATAAATTGCCTTGGGATAGTTGCCTAAATTAATTGATCATAGATACATGGACATATTTATGAATCCCCTCCTCTATACCTCTAATCTCTGTTTTCATCTTTCTAATGCTTTATTTTCTATATTGTATTTCTTTTATTGTCCTAATATTAGGTAACAAAAGTATTTCTATTTTATTTTCCAAACTATTCCAACCATTCTAGATCTCTTGAATGTTTATGTAATTATACAATCAGCTTGACAATTTTTGTGTGAGAAATGCTGATCAAATATTAATTCAAATTATGATTAAGCTAGAGGTTGTCACAAAAGGTAAACATTTAAAAATATTACACCATGTCATGACAGAAAGAAGTTGACTTCATATCATCTAATTGGCATGTCTTTTTTTCTTGTTTCCCTTGCTTAATTGCTCTAGCTAATGCATCTCATACCAACTTGCACAAAAATGGTGACTGTTTGCATCCTCGTTTTGATCCAGATTTTGGAAAAGAAGTTTTCAGCTTTAATTCATTCTGAATTATGTTGAATGTGAGTTATGTCATGTTTGGTTTATTATCTTGAGACATGCTTTTTCTCCACCTAACTTGTTTAGCATTTTTATTATGTAATGGATTTTTAGTCTTTCTTTTGTTTAATTTGCTGAGATCTTTGTTATTTATTTTACTAATTTTGTGTTGCAATATGTAGAGGAAATATTGGTTTGTAGTATCACTGACTACTGTGCATTCTTTCTTGCAGTGAGATACCTATTTAGACTTTACTTCCAAATAGGCAATAACAATGGGAGCAATGAACAGGATGTGGCAAAGTTATTTATAATATAAATGCAGAATAGAATTTTCAGGTGGTTCTTACTTTGGCTGTCATCAGAAGGTAAATGATTTCAAGATTTTAGAAAAGATTTGGAACCCTTTGAAGATATATATATATATATATGTATATATATATATATATATATACATACATATATATATATATATATATATATATATATATATATATATATATATATATATATATGGTAGGCTCTTCTAATTCATTTGTACCTTGCAGTAATTTTAACATATATAATGAATGGAATGCTTTTAATGACTTTTAAGTAGATATGTGGATTTTTGCTTAAACATTTCACTGGGGTTTAAAATATTTGTGTTGTCATTCTTGTTAAGCTTTTGCATGATACAAATATTTACCTTACTCTTTTTGACTCTATGAATTCCACCTAATTTTCTACTTTTGCATTCTGGGACTAAAAATAGTAGTTATAATCATGTTTGATGGAGAACAATGTTAAGATTTCATTGATTAACTTTATAATAATATAAATGATATTTTCTCTTCCTTTGGTCAAGAGATGCTAACCTTTGCAAGTAAAGCATAACCAAGATAAACCAAAGAAACCAGTGTGTTATGTTGGCAAAGCCTGAAGTAAAACTATGGCTGGGTAATAGTTGAAGGGATGGTACCAGTAATAAGATAATAATATCCCAGACACTGTGCTGATGATAGCAACAATTGGAACTACCTGGGTCATTTGTGGACTTACTTTGTAAAGAAGTCATAAATAACAAATAATGTCTGGAATATTAAGCAGAAAACTAGCAAGGTATAAGATTGTCAATATTCAGAATTCACAAAAACCCACTGATGAAAACATCAAGTTGAAATTATTTTATGAGGGGAGAGAGAGACAGAGAGAGAGAGAGAGAGGATAGAAATTCAGAAAATTCTCATTTTAATATAGTACAAAACATTATGTCCATTAGCTAAGAGCAAGTAAACTAGTTATCACTGTGAATAAGCATATATTTGAACAGACATGCACACACCCAAGCACTTAACATATATAATGTGTCAATGAAAACTAGAGATTCAGTGAGTGAATTATGAAAAAAGAAAGGGAGATTATTTTATGCCTAACAAATCCCAGAACATGGATACATCTGTCTCTCACACTTTTTTTTAGGAAAATTATTGTTTCTTAGTAACTGGTCCGAAGACTCCAAGGTCCTTCTGTAGGAAAAAGTCATCAATAAGTTGAATTCCACCTTACTTCATTCTGGATATTAGTTACCAAAAATTAAAGTGATGTCCTTGAATTCATTGTGTGCTAAACAATTATGTAATATAAATGAAAATGATTGAAATTAAATTTTAATAACCTACATTTTCTTATTATTATTATCATGATGATGATGTTTCTGGAGTCTCAATGACAGATTCAATAGAGCCTGAACTACCACTGCAGAGGAGAGAAAGATGTTTTGATTGCTATCATATGAAAATTTAAATAAAGTGTACTTCAAATGGCTTATGTAGTCATACTCTGTGAGAAACTGAAAGTGTAATTAAAGATTAAAATGATAAAACAAATAATGGATAATTTGAAATATGAAGAAAAGGTTCAAAGGGGTAGGGGCAGCAGGAGGGGAAGGGGAGAGATCAGGTTACAGGCTGGAATCTGGAAAGAATCCATATATAGATTGTGTTTAAAACTGTAGGAAGAGATGTAGATAGAGACTAGGCTGGAGATCATCAGTGGGTTGGGAAGGAAGAGTCACTGAGATCAAAGGAGAGAAGGGTATGCTTCCAGAAGAAGCACATACAACTATGTATATAGTACACAGTACTCAATAGTGTTATAAATGACTGTTACTGTTTTAGGTAGTTATCATAACATGCTGTGTTTTTCATCCTTTAGAGCATAATCTTACTTATATATAAAAGTTTACTGTAAAACAGTGTGCTGCTATGCCAGTGGTAGCCTCATGTATCTCATGTTTAACCGCATATTTGGATAATATCAAGGGGCCATCACAGGTGATTGACATATGCCTTTTCAGTTTGTAATTAGAAGTTGGCACTCTGTGTGGTACTTTGTGATACACATGGATGAAATTGCCTAATAATGTATTTCTCAGATTATACTTCCATCACGTGTCACATGACTGTATTGAAATTTAAATTAAAAAAATTAGGCCTATGTGGAGTCTACTAGTTAATTAGAATTTTTTCTCCAGACCACTATTTGTTCAATATTAGTTTTGAAAATCTTCCTAAAACAAATCACATCTTCTGATGTCTTGTTAATGGTTGAGATTTTTTTTTTAATTATATGGAAAAAATGTTTCAGTACTTTTCAGTTTTGCTTTGGTTGAGTTCTATTTTATTTGAATGTTATTATAGTTTTTTTTCCCTTGCATTGTTTTTCTTTGAATAATTTTAATTTTTGTATATGTGTGTGTTTAGTGAATGATAATAAAGTTATACATTAATAAACTGGACAGAAAACTTATGAATATTAACAATTTTAGAAAAGAAAGAATGACATGTTTTCTTCATGTAATACAGTATTATTAGCTTCATTGCCCTTAAGAAAATAAACTTGATGAGCTGTAATTTTCCAATGAGAGAAGGGGTCTTCCTACTCTACAAGTAGAAAAGTAGTGAAATTGAAGTCTGATTTTATCAGGCCACACTTGGATGGATCTAATGATAATAAAATTTTTTCAGCATATTTTAAATACGTTCTTTAATAGAACTATTGCTACACTTGACTTTGGTGCTTATTTTGCTCAGTGGAATAATATACTCCAGGAGAAATTAAAAATATATTAATTATTTGATTTTTCTCTCTTTTACATTAAACATACCATGTTCTTGAAAGTTCTACATCATTTTCTTTAGTGATGTAATTTGAAATGTAAAAATTCACATAAA
The DNA here is from genome assembly GCF_000247695.1 of Heterocephalus glaber. The sequence continues at coordinate 24,595,269 of NW_004624748.1, read as the reverse complement.
TTAATTTAGCTCCTCTATTTCTTCCAATTCTTACAAAGAATTGCAAAGCTTTCAAAAAGATTTGCTAATTTTGCCAATTTGTCTATGAGCTGTTCAGCTTCTCAGGCATTTCAATGATCTTAAAATCTTGAAACTTAAATAACTGTGGATCTATAAGGTGTCTAAAATATCAATAGGTCTTTCAGAACAAAAAGTTGTAGTTAAGGATTCTCACTCATCGAAAAATGACTAATATTTTAGGAAGAGAATGCAAAAAAAAAGTCTATCAATTTATCTTTGTCTGCTTCTAGAAATTCCCATACTTCGAAATGATTTGTTTATCAGTCAATCTAATTCTGTATGTAATTTTCAGAATTCATCTGCTGGGAAAACAACTTTGAGTAATTAATTCTAATCTAGTCAATGAGTTCATTACAGGTCATAATGGTTTGCAATTCCTTTGGAAAATGTTCAGGATCATTGGTAACTTTAAGAAAACTGAAGTCATTTAATTTTATAAATCTGTGACAGATCATAGATTTTTAATTTGTTGCAGAAAAGTGAATGTATCCCAGAGTGTTCATAATAATATACCTGACATGAGCCAGACTCTTGGCACCAAAGGCTCACACTTTAAAAGATTCACTTCCACTTGTGTGTCTGTTTGAGGCAACAGCTGCATTTCCTATCCTGCTATTGTGTATGACTTGAAGACAGATTTTCAAAAGTCCTTTTTCAGAAAGGACAAGGATTCATGTCTTAGTCCTGGATTCAGTTTAGAGCAAACCTTGGCACAAACCTAATGAGAAGGAGCTTCTAAGATCTCTGTGTGCGGAGAGTGTAACTGTTTGACAGCCCCAGCTGCTGTGCTCTAGATCCATCACTATACTTTTGCTGAAGCCCTATTTCTCAGAGGGGACTGCCACACTGGACAAAGTATGATGGGATAGTAAAGCAATCCCATTTCCAAAGGACATCAGACTCTTCTAAAAGGCATCAGCTGGAGCACATTTCACTGTACTGAAACTGTTCTCAGAAGTATCAGCACGTAGCTATATTTCCACCCAGCCCTCCCTCCTTCCCTCTGACCTTCATTTAAGGTCAGATCTTCATTTACAGCTGACTGTTTTCCCAGACACTCTTGGCTCCCTCTATAAGTTCTCTGCAAAGCATTTCTGTTACTGGATTTCTAGAGCATCTCCTTGATTCTTGGCATCTGCTTCTCAGAGGACCTGGATTAACAAGTGTCTGACAAAGCTTTTGAACAACTACTACAGAAATGAGTGGCCTTATGTTTCTAGAATAAAAAATCTTATTAAGAAAGTACCCTAGGGTGTCAGTTGTGTGTGTGTGCGTGTGTGTGGCATGTTGGGTTTTGTTTTGCTGTTTTTGCTTTGTAAAATTAGCTCTGAATTGTACATAGGGATTATAATTTTAGCTGTTATGAAAGTTTTTCCAGTTATTTTCTTGAGCTCTTTTTAGAATCTCCCTCTTTCTCTTTCTCTATCTCTTTTTCTGATTCTGTGTATTCTTACCAAATGATCCAGTGTGATTGATCAAAATATGTCAAAATTTAAGAAACAGAGAGCACAGATATATTTAATCTGCCTTTATAGATCACTGACAAATGGATTTGATCTTTGATATTCTAAAGCTCCATAGAGGTTGATAAACATTTCATCAATAGGAGAGCAGATAGTAAAGCTATGAACATTGATTATTTTAAGTATTCAATTCTATTTTTTAAAAAAATCAATAATTGTTTTCCATAATTATTAAGTTTGAATTGAGTTTGGAAACTTTACAAAGAATTGTTGTTTTAGTACTGTATAATATCCATGGTGAAGACTATACTTCTTATATTTACTATCCCTCCATTTTGCAGAAATGTAATTATAAACTTTCTTTATCAAAGATGAACAAAACACAGCTGAATTTTCAATTATCACTGAGTTATTTTAAAGTTTCTCCCTCTTTTTGACTTGATGACATCTTTAAGTCTTTTTTTGCCAATGAAGTTTTAAAAAGTTGAGTGGAGACTTGATAGCACCACTCTGTTATTAAAGTGTATAAAATTACCACCTACAATGTGTTCACTCACCATAGAAATAAGGTGAAGTATTAATTGTCACAAAAATAGAAAGATTTTCATTCCTCATAACAGTTCAGGAACATGCAGAATTATGAGAGTAGTCAATTATCAGGTTTAAACATGTAATGTTCTCTAATTATGGGATGGTTTTACACAAATAGAAGTGTAACTTCTAGTTTTACAAGTCATAAAATAACAACTTATATATGCTGCATATACATATAAGCACACATATATGCCACAGAAAAAACAGATAAAAATAGAATATGGACTTAAACATCTCAGCTTTTTAACAACTTATATTTCAATAAGGTAAATAAAAAGATGTTTTATCCAATTTTTCATGAACTGCTTCATATTTTTCCTCATACATAGTTTATTAAAAGCTTATCTAGACTTACTATTATATAGATACTACACCAGGCTTTGGGTTATACAAAGTATGTTTGATTTCTTTTTCTTGAAAAACTTCAAAGATCAGAGGAACTTATAAGTAAATAGTTATTCAAAATTGCCATCTGTCTGTATTTTGAAGGTTTTGGATAAGTCAAAATGTTAAATTTCTATGTAAAATGTTCAAGGCTTAAAAAATTTAGTGATTTTTCTTAAGGAACAAATGGTTAAGTGTATGCATTTATTTGTCTATTATTTATCTTATATATATTATGTGCCAGATATTATGTTAGCTGATGTAGATATAATGGTAGATACAACAGAAATTATCTCTGTAAACAAAGAAAATAAAAACCAGAACATTAAATTTAATTATGTCTAATGAGAAATTTGGAAAGTTATTTGGAAGAAGAAGCAGACAATATCTGCTTTAGCTTGGGAATTTATGAAAGATTGCCCAGAACAAAAGACTAGACTAAGTTTTTTTCATATTTCTCCTTCTATATCATTTTACCTCACTGTGACTTAAACTTCAGTATGCATTTGCTGGAAATTGTGTTTGTTTGTTTGTTGATTGGTTGGTTGAAATTTTGGTACTGGTATTTGAACTCAGGACCTCAGATTTGCTTGGCAAGCACTGTGCTAATGAGCTACATATTTGGCCCTGGAAATTATGATTCTAATAAAGAATAACAACATGGCAATGATTCTACAGGTGAGTTGATGTGAAGGGACAACCTCTGAATGTGACTTGGCATTAATATGGTGATATCTTTGCTATCCTTGAATTTTAGAATGACAATAAATAATTCAAAAATTGTTATTGATGACTAAACAAATTTATCAAACATGAGGCATGTTAATGTTATTTATAAAGCATTGTATTTTTATCTATTCACTTTGAATTTTTTTCTGATTTGTGAATAATAATATTTGTTAAATTCTATTTATAGATTTTGTATACAGATAATTTCTTTTCATAATCATTTTACCTTTTAGGTACCTTTCTCTTTCCTGTTCTAAGCATATCTCTATGGTAGAGTACACTATATATAAGGGTACATAAACTAATATACTAATATTGTAATATACTATAATGCTATTTTAATTAAGAGGATAATAAGCAACTGATTATATACTATGTAGTTTAAAGTTAATGTGATTTTATTAAAAGAGAAAAAGTTTCAACTAATGAAAAAGTTAAATGAAAGTAACAATTAGAAAATATTAAGTCTTAAAATGTTCCTACAGAGAGTAAGCATACTTTTAGAATTACAATTATTAGCTACATATTTGCCTGCATTATCCATGCAATCCTATCTAGAAAATTAGTTTTCTTAAAGTTGTTAATTTACAATGGAGCTTCTAATTACCTTAATGGTATTGCTGAATATTGTTTTCAATTAGAATTGTAGAGCACATTTAGTAGATAGATGTTATCACTTCGTAAGGTTCACACTCAACACTGTATCAGACTTTTTATTAGTACAGTATTAAAGGTTCAAAAGAGTAGGGCAAATTGCCTCAATATTAAACTTTGTCATTTGAAAAAGTTTCTTTATACGTTAGCTGGAGCATATCAGCCCTTTTTTCTTATGTTTCTACTTTATTAAATCTAAAGAGAGAAAATGGAAACTAAATTAAAACATTCTTCAAACTACAACATGGAAACATAATTAAATTAGGTTAATATCTTTATCTGGACCTCTACTCAATTAATATTAAATTTATTGTCACATATTCTACCATATAGAATATATCTAAACAAAAACAAAGAGACTCTTCTGGCTCTGTTAAAAGTTCATATTTTAAAACAAAATAAAAAATGCATAATAAATGAAACTCAGAACACTATACTTTTTTTCCAAAAGTATGTTTCTGTTCAAAGTGCTTTTAATTAGAAGTCTTAATTCTTTATCTCAGTAAAATGCAATATAGCAATAAAAAATCAACTATCAATCAGAAAACCAAAGGACATGACTGAATTTTTATTATGCTCTAATAATTATAGCATTTTCATTAAAATCAAAACAAATTTAAAAAGAAGTAGATGTTATGTAAAGTGTATATTTACAGAAATAATCTAGGAAAACCAAAAGAAAATACTACTATTACTATAGATAATAAACAGTCAATTAATAGGTTTGTTTTTAAAGAATATCAAAATACAAATAATAAAATTCTAGACAAATAGCAATGATCAATGTAGTTAAACAAAGGTAATAAAGTAACAATAAAACATAAATTACAGTGTATGAAAAAATTTAGCATTACCAATCCATGATATTGAAATTTTAAAACAGTGCTATATTTTGCTTGAAAGAAATTACTAAACTTTAACATTGTTTTCTCATTATTAATTTTTTAGAACATTATTCCAAAGTATATTGAAATGTTTTGATTTTCTAGTAGAACAATATGTATTTTACCATTTTGTCATTATTTTTGTCTTCTTTCTCATTGACTTTAAAAAAAGATAAATGTTTTCCAGAGCGCTTTTCCCGAAGGAGTTTTCAAGTACTGTATGTAAGATAAAATAATTTAATAATTTTATTATTAAGTCATTGTTGACATGAATAAAAGCCAAATAAATTTTGTCCCAATTTTTTTCTAAAGTACAATTATAATTAGTAAGATCAATTATTGTACAAATATAAGTGACTATAAGATAACAAATAAATTTTTAAGTGCAATCATCTTTGACTTGTAAAGCAAGAACTCCTTGTTGCATAACATCAGAGAGGTTATTTTCATGGTAAATAATTTATGAAGAGCAGAGACAAACTTATGACTACATTATATATGATGTCCCTGGCATATGACACCTAAGAGCTCACATTACTTATTGTATTTGATTTACCAAACATTAATTTTACAAATGAATAGTCAAAGTGTTATTGTATCTCATAAACTACATTTTTATCATGAATATAAATTTGTTTGCAAATATTTAAGAAGTCTCAACTTATTACACATATTTTTACAAATATAATATAAGGCTTTTATTTTCCAAATCTCATATCTTCCATTTAACACACAATATACAGAAATTATTTTAACTGAATTATGTGGAAAATATATATTAGCCATTAAGAGATTCAATTAATCATCTTATCCTTTAAAAAATAGCTTAATTTACCAAAACTAAATTATTATTATTATTATTTTCAACATGTAACAAGATTGTTGTAAAGGGGTTTTAAAATAAAAGTACCATAAAATGTTCATGGAAGTATGAAAATTAAAGATTTATTCTGTGAATCTGTCTACTTGTGCCCACAGCATTTGATAAAGGGTAAATCGTTTGATCATAAATCAACACAGTAAGATTTGAACTCAGAAATATGAAGTACAATCCGTTAGGCTTATTATCTCACATTTGTAATTTAATGCCCTATCACCAGTAACATATTAAAATGGATGGATTTTGCATTGAACTTTGTGTAACTTATTAGGCAATACATTTTTATGAGTCACATTTTAGGGACGTGTTGATATTTTGTAAGTTTACAATGAAAAATAAAAATTTAAAGATATATTGTGACTCTAACAAATACTTGAAGCTTAAGAAATTCCAGTTTATAGGTCTAATAGATTACAAATTACTTTCCATCAAATTTTATTTATTTGATGCTTGGTTTGTGTGTTTATTAAAGATTTGCTTTGTTTTAACTTGATATACATAGAAATTAGAATGTATATATATAATGTACAATTTTAGAAGAGCTTTTTTTTTTTTTTAGGCAGGGTCTCCCTTTGTAGTTCAGGCTGACCCTGAACTCACTATGTAGCCTAGGCTGGCCTCAAACTCAGTGATCCTCCTGCCTCAAGCTCCAGAGTGCTGGGATTACAGGCATGTGCCACCACGCCTGGCTAGAAGAGCTCTTAAAATAATTTATTTTGAAAAATTTACTTTTATCAATATCATATGAATTTAGTTTTAGTGTAACACTATATTTCATGTTATGATGTCTACATTTTTGCTTTTCTTTTTATACTTTTATCTATATATAATTTTCAAATAGTTTTTAAATTGTACTTTTCTTTTGTTGTCTGAAAATAGATTGTTTCTGGTAAGGTTTAAGTATTAATACCTGGCCAATGTTTAAGTATAAACTCTGGTTATACAAATCTGTCTCTCTTTTATGTAGTCCCATGGAAAGAATAAATTGTATATAATTCATTGTCAGGAGCCATTCTACATAATATGGGGTAAAATCATTTCACAATTAAATTATGATTAGGCCTAGTCCTCTTCCCTACAGGCTGACTATGACATGGCAAAATATAACTTCATTTTTGCCTCTGGGCACAGCCAAGACCTAAATCATCCCATGAAGCTATGACACTCAAAGGCAAGATTATGTCAGTTAAAGGCATCCTGGTTCTTTGAGAACAGAGTAGTAAGAGAAAGATATCACCAAGGAAGGGACAAATTTCTTATCAGATTAACTCATCCCACCTACTGTTGTAAGAATGTCTTTGCTCATTTTATCATCCTAATCAAAATAAGCTTCTCATCAAACTAAGATCCTTACTAGCATAAGATCCTCATGGCCATAGGATTACTACCACCCTTTGAGATATCTGATACTTCCTCTGATCATAAGATTTGTGTCAGTTTAGGATTATTGTCACCCTCTGAGTCATCTGTTACTCCTTGTGAAACCAATAAATAATGGCAATCTTAGGGTGCCTTCATCTTTGCTGCCCAGAGCAGCATTGATCAGGCCCAAAGCTCAGCTTCTATAAGTCTTGTTACCTGTCTTTATTCTTTAATTTGCCTTGTGCTGTCATAGCTTACAGGACCCATTGCAGAGGTAATGTCCCCTTGCCCTGTTCCCTACAATTCATATTCATTTTTCTTTTTAAGTGAATAATATTTTATTTCAAAAATTTCATATCAAATGAAAGCAATGTGAACAATGGGGAAATATGTCTTTTCCCATTTATTAATTTAGTTTAAACATTTTTACTAGGAAGAACTATTTAAGAAGGGCATACAATGGGAAAGAAATTGGTGGAGGGTATTATTTTACACAGAATTTTGACTAGGAACTAAATCATAATTTTCATAAGTTGAGGTAACAGGAAATTTCTGACCCTTGAGACAAAAATATATTTGTCTTTCTCTAGGGCAATACAATCTGTTTTCAACTACACATATATAACTGCCTCAGTAATACTTCCTCCTTATTTGCAAACAGAATGCAGACACTTCTCTCATCAGTATCTTGTAAACTGACTGACATAATGTCATTCTTAAATTCCTTGAAAAATACTCATAACACCAAACATATCCCTCTAACTAAAACATCAATACAGGAGAAACTTCCTATCTTTCTATCTACAAGAGATGCTCAAAGTGGTGGCCACTAGTTCCCAGACTTTTGTTAGTATGGTGAACTGCTGCCTGGGTAATCTTGCTCAGTGAGATTGCTGCAGGTGCATTTTCAATTCCTTCTCTAAAGGCTGGCAGTGTAGTGAGTTTTCTGCTATATATGACATCCTCTAGAGTCCCCCATACGAAGGTAACTCCATTTGTTGGAAAAACATACTATTATTCTTTTCCTGAAGTATGTATACATTTCTTTGGCACACACTATAGATTACCATTCAGAAATTTTGTTCTAAAGAATGAAACTCTATCATTTTCAAGAACATGGATGAAACTAGAGAATGTTACATTACATGAAATAAACCAAGCAAAAAAAAAAGTTCATGATTTGGCTTGTATATCACATTTAATTGGGGGGTATGTCTTGCTTTGTAGCCCAAGGTGGCCTCAAACTCCCTGTGACCTACCTTCCTCAGCCTCCTGAGTGTAGGGATAACAGCACTATGCCACCATGCTCTGCATTTAAAAATATTAATCTCTTAAAAATTGACAGTAGGATAGTGGTTATCAGAGGCTAAGGGTAGAAGAGTTTAGGGAAAGGTTGGTCAACAGGTACAATTAATAGAGGAGGAATAAATTCTGATGTTCTTTTGCATAGTAGAATGGGTATTGTTAATAACGGTGTATTGTTTTTAATACATTTGGACCATAAAGTGGCTTTTTAACAGATGTGGCCAACACTATCATGGAAAATCAGATACCTTGGAATATAAAATCTACTCATGTAACGAGAAGCTCTAAAAGTTAAGTCTATTCCATTGCTAAATGTTACTCTGTGATCATTTTAGAGTGAAATCAAAGCTATGTAATACATAGGCGATGGAATCTGTGATGGAAAAAGACCTACTAGATATATAGTCTAATGCAAATGAGCATCATTGTCAGTGTTAGAAAATTCTCATTACCAGCAAACAGATACTTCCTTCCTCTCCTGCTCCCTGAAAGTAAAACTCATTTTCTTAAAGAAGTCTAGTTCTACATTAAAGTTATTAAGTTGGAAATCAATAATCTTCCATTAGACTGCTCTGATTTAATGATTTGCTGCTGTTGAGGGCATTTTTACTTTATTTATTAAAAATACCCCAAATTTACTCTGCCTCTCCCATTATCTGCACTGTCAGATCTTTTTTCTTGATAAAATGTTCAATATCCCTACTATACATACCTCATTTTTATACTTTCAGATATCGGGTTTTTTTCCAGGAAGAAAATCTAGCCCCCCCCTTTTTTTGGTCCAAAAAATCACATTAGAATATTATCCCATTAATATGTTACACTTACTGGCTTTTTTTCCCCTTGTCATAACTGTTTCATGTGTTGTTTTATTGGCCTGTTTCAAGTTGAATTCTACCTTCTGCTTTCTGACAAACAAAATGTAAACCAATATCAGAATCCAAATTTTTAATGCTTCCAGTTTTCCTTACTGCTTTATAGTAATCCCTTATATGATATGTAAATCAGAAGTGCCTATTAACATTCACAATTTTTTATTTTTATTTATTTTTTAATTCTTTTATTGTTACATTTTAGATATACAATAGTATTCACAATTTTTAAAGGCTGATTATATATAGACTTAATCACAAAAATATAACAACCCTAATAAAGTGTATAAATATTAACTTTTTTTAACAAAGTCATTGCTAATTGGATAGAAGTTGCTTTGAATTTGTGGAATACTTTAGTTATTTCAATATAAATTCTCCCAAACTATGACTTGGGATGTTTTTCCATATTTTGAAGTTCATGCCTCTTTTTTATTAAATTTACTTCTGTGAAAAAAAATAAAATAACATTTTTAGAATTTAGTATAAAGGTAAATACACAATATTCTTAAGATGATATAATTTTGATGTATATTTCAAGTAAGGGTGATTTATTTTCTTCTTTAGGAAAGAGCCAATTTACTGAAATCTATAGATGTACTCAATAAATAACATCCCCATGGTTCCTTGCTTCCTCACATGGTGTTATTGTTGTATCTTATTTTGATTACTGTCACATATAAAGCTGTCTGTGACATGTTTAGGTTTTAAGTGGGTGAAATTCTGATTATAAAGATACTTCAGAATATGCTTCAATAGATTAGGGAGATGAATAATGTATTATTTCTTTATTATTCACTGGAAAGTTTGAATAGAATCATAGATATTCAAATTCACTGTCCAAATACTTAACAATGAGAAGGAGTAAATGGCAATCGCTATGTCATGTTTTATTTTTTTCTCCTATTAAAGGCAACAAAGCTGAAAATGACTCAATACATTTAGATAAGATTTTTTTAAATAACAAGAATAACTTGTGTACTTTTGTAAGCTTAAAAATATGTTTACTCAATAAATTTTCCTTCTGTGCCAAGATTGCTTGATGCAAGCCCAGTTTTTCTCAGAAGTTTCAAAAAAATTGAGATGAAATGAATTATATGAACTATGAAATTTTTAAAGGATTTGCATATATACTACTATTTTAGTAAGGAATAAATTTGAGATTAATAATCAGGTGCAGACAATGTATCTAAAAGTGTACCTTGAATTAATATAATTGTTCTATGTGTTTTATGTTTTTTTGGTATTAGTCTGTTTCATAATCTGTATATATAATAATTAACTTTATAAAATCTTATAAAAGAATCTGATGCTGTGTACATGAGGACCAAAATGTAGAATAGATAATGTGAAATAGGAAGGGTCCAAAGGGGAAGGGCATGGGGTAATGTCAGGGGTAGGGGAAAAGAAAGAAAGGAAAGGAATAAATATGAGAAAAAGAAAAAACAGAAACAAAGTCTTTGCTAATAGAGAGGGGTGGAGGGGTTGAAGGGATAGCAGGGGAATGGGGAAAAATAAGAACCAAGATACATCATGTAAAGGTACAAATTCCCAATAATGAATGTCATCATACTCTATACCTAAAATGTACCAATAAACTTAATGAATAAAAAAAGAATCTGATGCTGACCAAATAAAAGGCAGTGGTGGAAAGGAGAAAAATGAATTGAAATATATTATGTGCATGTACCAATTTGTTACAATGGATGCAATCATTGTGTACTGCAAACATTGATAGAAGTTAAAAAAAAGAAATTAATAAACCTGTGAATGAACATTTGTCTACCATTATTCTATTTGACCATTGCCATTTAATGAACCTTTGTAAGTTTCAATCTGAAAATCTGTGAAATGTGATTATCAATGGCATAATTTATCATGTGGTTATTGTGAAAATTATATCAAGTAGCACATGTAAGGTGCTCAATCAAATGTCTGGAACTATGTATCACTCCAAAAGGCTTTTATAATGAAGAAATTATTTTTATATGTGACAGTTTTACTATATAATGCATAACTTTTCAACTGCTGCACTCCCAAAATATACCAAATCTAGCTTGAAATAGGCTATGACTTTTTTGGGTCCAGGGTTATTTCTAAGCATCTGGAATTCCAGAAAGAGAAAGTAGGATACTAATGATGCAAGGTCTCTACAGAGGACACTGCCTAGTATTCTGAGGATGTATAGTCACGGGTATTTTGGATAAGGAAATTCTCTCATTAAAGAGAACCAGAGTTTATGAAAAGCAAAAGAAAAATCTGGTCCACCATGTCGCAGTAGATGAAGTTATCTCTCTACGAATCATAGTCATGTTGACTGAGTGAAAGACTTGAAGGAAAGCAAGGTCATATTACCACACAGGAAGGGAAGAAATGTGTCATGGACAGGCTATCAATGACATGTTCTATATTAAATAAGCAGAGTGTTGAGTGTATGATTGTATTTGGTGATAGTACTTATGTGTATTGGAGAAATATAACTATTCCAATCTAAATTCTAATAATTGTAGCCATTTTACTATATTCTTAGTTCTATTATTTTTATCTCATGTGTTTTTCATTGCAGCCATATTATTATGAGACAAGTATTTACCTTCCTCTGAATTTTAGAAACCTCACAGAATTAGTACTTAAGGTATAAGTTAAAAAACAGTTCAAAGGGATAAAATGAAGACTGTCATAACTTTTAAGATGCATGATACAAGAAAAATCTTCACAATTACACATGGGCTATGCAAAATTCATGACTACCCCTTTCTTCAAAGCCCAGACGTTAACAAAAACTTCTGAAAGATAGAACTGAGACAATACAGAAAATGGAAAAGTACAGATTGTTTGGGAAGGAGTAATTTGCATGTATTCTTAGAAACAAAGTCGATTTAAAGAATCACGACAGATTAATAAATAGAGAACTTTCAATAAGATACAATATACAATGATAAATTGTAATGAAACAATGTTAATTTTCCAATATGGAGTGGAAGTCAATTCTCTTAAGAAATCTTTGAAGTAGAATAAATAAGCAGTATCTGTAATATCTGTAGCTTGATGTGTTTTATAACTCTACATAAAGTTTTCCCAAATGAGTTTAAAAACTGAATTATTACTTATGAAAGAGAATTTGTGTATGGTGTAAAATAAATGGAAACAAAAATTATGATACATAGTCTCTACCTACTCTCATATACTCTGATAGAAGATATTAAAAATGTATTATTGTAAAAATTGTCAGTCTTTTCATACTAAATGGGCTCCTCCCACGTATTTTGTGCTAAACTTTATAAAACAAATCCCCAATATATTGTTACCATTTTTTTGAGGCTGAATCTCACTATCTAGTTCTCAATGCTTCTAAATTTACTATGTAGCTCAGGCTGACCTCAGATTTGGGACAATTCTCCTGTCTCAGCCTCTTTAATGCTGGGATTGCAAGCATAAGCTACCACACTAGAGCCAGATATAATGTTATTTACTTCATAAATATATCAGTGTGAAATATCAAATTTTGTCCTGTTTTATACGGTCTTCTTTCTATAACCTTATGACCTATTTTATGTGTTTTTTCATATCACATCTGATATTATTACTATTCATCTTTGTATTCAAGTAATATCTCCATTTATATACATATTTTCCTCACTTTTTTCTAGCAGGTTGGTTTGTCTGAATCAGGATCATGATTTTTTATGTTTGCATATTATAGCACATATTTAAGTTTTGTTTATCCCTACCTGTTCATTTCAACATCAGCGCTTCATGCTATTAATTGATTAAAACAATCACATGTTTATATAATGTCTCATATTCTGGGTAAGGCAAATTTACTTTTCTTGGTGCCCTATGAGTAGTTCCTCTATGTCCTATGTTTACTGTAATTTGATCACAAAGTACAGGATTTCAGTGCATTTAGATTTAATTTAAATTGTGTAAAATTACTTCTCAGATTGTATTGTGCAATTGTTAGTGCATGATATTAGGAGTTACATAAAATTTACCCTTGTTATCTTCATTGATGATTTATTGATAAAAGAGTTCAGATTTTGGCAAACTGAACCATATTTATGTGTTTTCCATCACAAGTAATTTTTATTTTATTTCCATTTAATATCGATAGTTACATCATAGTTTAAATTTAGGCTTGGACAATTGTAATTTAAATAATATATCATTTTTCTCTAATCATTGTATTTATTCTTCAGAAATAGATTCCTCTTCCATAACTTTTGGCTGTGCTAGAGTTCATAGGATGATGACAGGCTATATGTTCAATTATTTCTCCTTTACATCTTGCTACTAAGCTTTCTTACTGTACCAGTTATGTGTAGCTCTTCTATTTGTAGTACTATATGCACGCATAATTATAACCTACAAAAACAAAATATTGACTTATTCCATTCCATTAATTTTTTTGCTATCTCAAATACTTTTTATTTTCCCAAATTATTAGGATAGTACTCCCAATAACAAACTGAGTAATGATGGACAGATTGTGCTGAATACCCTTTTCTCTGCCATTAAATAAATACCTTTAGAAGATCATGTATTAGGACATTATAAATTAAGCTTTATTAACTTTACTTTAGAACATGAGAACTTACACTGTCTTAAATAATATTTGACAACTGTGAAGGAAAAATTTGAAATACTTCATTAAATTTACTGGTGTGATAAATTATACTTGTGGATTTCCTCCTAGCAAGTAATTTGTTTTCCTTAATTAAACCATATATTATAAAGATGTTTTGAAAAATATTTAATCTATGTTATGAAGTATTTTAACATGGCCAGGCTGGGTGTGGTGGTACAAGTCTGTAATCCCAGAACTCTGGGGAATATGAAGAATTAAAGACTAATCTTGTCAATGTAGCTACTTGGACAGACCTTGTATCAAAAACAAAAAATAAAGAAAACAATGACAAGTGGAGGAGGTAGTTCAATGTGAAGGCCTTGGGTTCATTTCCCAAGTGTTGAAAAGAAAAGCTAATAATTATAACTATGTAAATTTTAAAATAAGTTTAATGAAAAGAATTACAAAAGGAGTTAATTTTAAATTTTAAAACACTTCTAAGTACTCAAAGTAGTTTTTGTATATTTTGTTTTAGTTTTTAATCTACATTTTCTAACAATTCACTGAATCAAAAAATCTCTTAGAATTAAGAGAAACATTATTTTTTTAAACTAGAATTGAGACATACTCAGAAAACAAAGGTTAAGAAAACAGATAATAAAGGACTCAAGGGAACTAATGTTTAGAATAAATATTCGGACACTGGACAGTAACCGTATCCACTAGGATATTAGTTTAAATTCTCTTGTAGGATACTCCATAAGAAAATTTAACTTCATCAGGCCATGTGTGTACTTGGGTATAAGTGTACGTATTTAATATAAAATTAGTTTTCATATAGGCTCTTACAAAATGAGTACCATTGCTATCACTCTTTCTATGCTGTAAATGATAAAAGCACTTCGATTAATTTAAAATACCTCCAGTTTAACAGTGTTTTAAATTTGGTGATATAAGAAAAGTAGAAATATTTAAACACTTTCCATACCTTATGTGGTTAAATATAATTCTTCAATTCCAAAATTCTGTAATTCTAAATCTTTTTTTGTTGTCAATAACTATATTTAAAGTATTTCTATTCATACATTTAAAACATAATTTAACATGGTACAATAAGTCTGCTGTTTTGATCTATAGAAGAAAGAATGTGAATTTTTAAAATCAGAAATTCAATGTTTCAAACATAAAGCTCCTTCTTATACTTAACTCAATTTCCCTTAACCTCATATGATTCCAGTAAAATTTGACAGATGCAATACATTTGTGTCATTTGTATTTGAAAAGAATATGAATCATCAGAGTTAATGAGAACAGAAACTAAACTCCATACTTTTTTTATATTTTCCTTTGCTAGATAAGTGAAGTATTCAATTTTCATGTAGAAATTAGGCTAAATTTATTAAAGTTTGATTTAAATCTATATTTAAATTAAATTAATATAATTTTCCATTTAATTTAAAATGCATTTAAAATAAAATTGAAATCATATTTTATTTTATTTTTTTCACTTTATTAAATTCTTTTATTGGTACATTGCAGGTATACAACACAATTACATTTCTCATTGGGAATTGTACCTTTACATAATGCATCT
>NW_004624748.1:24522414-24554304 GCF_000247695.1 Heterocephalus glaber | reverse complement strand
TTCATAGCAGCACAATTTGTAATAGCTAAAACTTCAAAACAGCCCAACTGCCCATCAACTGGAGACTGGATAAAGAAAATGTGCGTTTTTTATAAAGTGGAGTACTACTCAGCCTTAAAAAATGAGAAATTAGAGACATTTATAGCTAAATGGATGCACATTGGAGCAATACTCTTCAGTGAAATAAATCAGACACACATATAAATACTGAATAGTTTCTCTAGTGTGAGAAACTGAAAGTGTTAATAGGACTAAAAGGTATAATAGATAATGTGAAATAGGAAGAAAAGGGGCAAAAGTGAAGGGGAAGTGGGAGGGCTACAGGAAAGGAAAAAAGGGAATGGAGTTAATATGAGAAAATGAAAAAAGTGGAAACAAAGTCTTTGTAAATAGGGAAGAAGGCAGGGGTTGAAGGGAGGGCAGGGGAAGGGGGAAAAATAAGAACCAAGATACATCATGTAAGGGTACAAATTCCCAATGATAAATCTAAATGTATACCTAAAATGTACCAATAGAAGAATTTTTTTACCAATAAAAGAATTTAAGGAAAGAAAAAAAAATTAGTCCTGAAATCTGGTGGAAATCAGCTAATATGATAATAACAAAAGACATGTAACTTTACAGAAAAAAAAAGATGAGATACTATTACTGATTGAGCCAAAAGGAAATCTAAGATCTAATTGAACTGATTTATTAGTGAGAAATAGAGACAATAACATCCATATCATGACCTTTTTACAATATGACAAACAGGATACATTTGCAAAGGTTGAGACATATACAAATATCAGATATCTTTGCATTAGAAAGTTTCAATCCTTTTTTATAATGTTTGGTCTATGATGGTAGCTATGTTACTATCTTGAGTGTTATATTTTCAGTTTTGTCATGATCAAAAACTTGATGTCAACTAATCAAATCAAATAGGAAGATGTTAGTCACTAGTATTTGCATCATTTACTTTGAAAATCCAATAAGCAGTAGTAATTACTACTTAATTATTGGCCTCAGTGAAGGATGTCTTTATTCTTTCAGCTGTTCTTTTTCAAAAGTAGCATTCTAAAGTCTTTCCCATTGACTATAGACTCAGAGTAAGTTAAAATATAACAAATTTCATCAAGAGAATTGTTGACTAGATATATGAGGATGTCCTGTGCTTGCTCCAACTGACTGGCAACTTTGTCTATTTGTGGTTCTGTTATGTTGGTATTGAGGTTGAACTATGGTAGCAGCCTAGTCCACATCATTGTTACTGACCTGAGCCAAAAAATAACAGGACCTGGCCTGGAGGCTTTGGGATAAATCCAGGATCCTATTTAGCCATTATCATTGACTCAGAAGATAGAGTACCTAATAATTTTTCTATGAAAATGTTAGCTATTTCTTCCCTATATAAAATAAACATGAGGTCCAGGAAGTTAGCTCAGTGGTTCTGCCACCTGCCTCACAAGCACAAGGTCCCGAGTTCAATCCCTGGTACCAAAATAAATAAATAAATAATAAAATGAAAAATAAAAATGACACTTTGAGACTAGGTAATTTCTACCCTTGAATATACTTTTTCTTTCATTTGATCAGAAAAGTCTTTATCTGAGTTCTTCACTTGTGAGCCATCAAATATATCTAGAAAACTCTAAAATGAGAGCCTCAATCCAAAAAATAACAAGCTCTCATTGGTCAAGTATTTGTTTATTTCCAAGGCAATGGAGCAATTACTATGACTTGTATCTAGATGCCCCTCCCAAAGACTCATGCATTCATAGGTGAGGCTTTTCAGAGCTGGCTGAATCAAGAATGTCTGATACTTGGATTAAGAATGAGTGGTATTAAGATAGTCCACTGATTGGAATTAGCATAGTACTCAATGTGGCTGAGTGGATTTACTGAAGAAAGAAGCCCCAGCCTTGGTGTGTGTGACACCACTCAAAAGTCTATAGTCTGTTTAGGATAAAAACAACTAGCAGGCTTGCTTCTTCTGCTGCTGCTTGCTGTTTGCTGCCTTCTGCCTACCCTTCCATGGACTGTTTCTCCTCTGTGATGCACCTCTGCCATGCCACTCTGCCTTGGAGCCAGCCAACTGTGGACTGAAACCTCTACTAATAGTGAGTAGAAATAAATCTTTCCTCTTTTAACTTGTGAGTGTCAGGGGTTGTAGTTCAGTGATGAAAAAAGTAACTAAAATAGTAAGAAAATGGCAATTTGAACAGGGTATATACTTGAGAGTTATATCAGAGAGATCATAATCCAAAACTCCAAGAGGAGTCACTAAGTAGATGCTCCCTTCCTTGGTAGAGGCTCCAGTACATAAAATCATCAGTTACACTAACATGTATTGTCTTCAATATCCCAAAAGTATGAAAATATACTAGGGGTTGAAGAGACAGTAGTTTTCCTTGACTGCCGGAGGTCTATGTTAAGAAATTCATTTTATAATCCCAAGAAATATTATTTAGGAAGGCAATTTCTAAATTCTGTAAAGTTTAGTCAAACACCTCTGGTGGCAGAGGTGTGATAACGGCAGTTTTCCCTCTGAGAGCGACAGTTCTAACATATCAATTAATAGGGCATCATTTCTCCCTCTATCATCAATTTAAAGCTTGAGTTATTAGAAGAGAGAGTCACATGTGCCATCCCCCACTGGACAAAAATACTGAAGAGCTTGTCCTGAACATGTGGCAGTGCCCTGAATGGGAGATTCATCTCTCACCTTATGAGCATTTACTGTACAAGCTTTAGGACATCTCTCTCCACTACTCATTTTCCACAAGTGGACATGGTATTGATCCATAGATATCATTTTCATGTGACCTACCTTTTAAATTGAAATTTTTGATCAAACTCTATCAGTTGATTTGATGCAGTTTTTTTTCCACATATAAACAGAGATCTAGGAATTTAATTCATTAGTAATTTTAACAGCTGCCAGGAAATTAATGAAGAGATAAGGCTTGAAAACCCTAGCACACTTTACCAGAAAGGCTTTGTTTCTTTTGTTTCTTTACCCCATAGACTCTGCATTCTCCCCCTGTACATCTCTCAGCAACCAGAAATCTCTGGTCCAAGAGATCTTTTCTTTTGCCTTTTAATATACCAGAGCTCTTCCTCACAGTCTGTAAGGCTTTCAGCCATCTGAATCAATTACCTCTTCCCTCCCATATCCAACAAAAGTAAAGAAAGTTAAGTCCTTCTTTACCTTGAATTTCTGATTATTCTCAGATCTTTCTTTAAAGTATCCAAATTCACAGTTGAGAAGGAAGCCAAAAGCAGGAAGTTCAAAGAAAAAAATGATGGAGGCAGGGAGGAATGGGGGTGGGGGGAGAAACTCAGGTCATAAAGATAAGGGGACATTTTCACTCAGCAGTCACAGACATATTGCTTTTGCTTTGGAATCGTTGTGATGATTTATAAACTGAACAGTGAAAAAAATATTTACCCTTCCCCTACTCTGGTCCCATTTGATTGAGAATATTCACAGTCTGATCCTGGGGACACTTCTTATATTAGCTTTTTATATTAGTCTCCTTTGTCTTTTCTCTCCTATGAAACTATATCTCAAAGAGCATCCCGTCTTTGTAACCAAACCTGCTGAGAGCTGTGCTGGTATGAAACTTTATTGTTCTTACCATAAAACAACATCTTCCACTATTTTGTGGATACTTAAAGATTACGAGACTCATAGGTTAAGAGGAAAATGCTTTATTATTTATGGAAAAAGCAGTGACAAGTGCTTCATGTTGATTGCTTTCCCCAAGTTTCAATGCTAAAAAATGCCCATTGTGAATGCCTGAAAAAACAGGAAATAATAATATAGAAAAATAGCACTGAGTTTCTGGAACTGTTACTTTTATAGTAAGTTGAAGTAAGCCTGATCTTCTGAGCATAGTCATACTCTCATCCCTCAAGATTGCTAGATGAGGAAGAAATGGCCTGAGTAAAGAACAGATTGACTTGCATTTTTGCATGTTTCAGCAAGACTGTACCAAGGCACTAGGGATTTTAGTTGTTTGCTTCTTCCAACAGAGGTGCAAGGATAGAGCCACACCATAGTGATGAAAGTAATGTAGTCAATGTTGGCAAATTAGTTCTAGGAAAATAAAAGTTATGATAAGATTGCTGATAAGAACTCTAGAAACTCTATTTTTATGCCCAGGACCATGAGCGTCATCTTCAAACTTAACAGATTTATAGATCCTAGAGGCATGGGAATGGTGAAAATTAATAATGTACATCAGAGATTGGCAAACTGTGGCCCACAGGCTAGTTGCCTGTTTTTGTGGAACATATCCATTTACTTGTTGCCTTTGACTGGGATTTTTTTTTTTTTCAAAGAGAGTTGTGTGCACATAGCTGTAAAATTGACAGTATTATAGGCACCTAAGAAAAAAATTAATATATAATAAGAGAGGGATTGGACCTTCAAGGAAGTCAGCACAAGAAATAGAGACATCAGAATTGTGGCTAGAGGTAAATTTGAAAAGAGGCAGGCCTTAGGATGGCCTGTGATAACCAGGCCTGCAAGATAAACAGATGTGGGGGCCCATCCTATTGATTATGCTCAAAGCAGGCTGTGAGCAGTGCAGGCTGTAAGAGTTAACCCACAAGTGACTAGTTTTAAGAGTGAGTCAAGCCTATGTGCCAAGATCAGAGTGACTCATACCCAAATTCCTTTCCCAGACTTAAAACCTGTTTTACTACAAAGACAAAATTAATTATCAACCATGACCTGTATTTTGTTTGTTCTGTTCCTAATTCAAGAATGCTTTGCCTTTTCCTTTACAAGCCTTTCCTGCATCAGTAATGAGTCCACAGCCACTACACACATCCTCTCACATAGTCCCTTTACTCAATCTAACTATGATGTCATCAATAAATACTGACAGCTCTGGATGTTCAGGGCCTTTGCTTGCTCATGTCTTTGATTGAACAAGCACTGGACATCCTGGCTCCCTCTATCTGTCACTTTAACTCTGTCTCTGTGTCTAGCACTGAGCAGGAGATTGGAACCCACTGAAGGGGTCTCTGGTAAACAGCAATTGAGATTATACTGCAATTAGCACTACCTGGTCCAGTGAGCCCAGACAGGCATCAAGTGCATGGTTGGGTGACGAGAACATCTGGACTCACACTCCCCTCCCTTTTTCAAAATGCATTTGTTCTTTCTGTATACCCTTGGTATGCGACTCATTTCCTTCTTGGATCAATATTAGCTAAATGTCTATACTTGTAATCCTATAGGTCGATGGTAGCTTGAGCCACGCTGTACCCTCATTGTGATTTTGCTGTATAAGTTATCCCAGAGGAAGTGGCTTGGTGCAACTCTTTTTGGGAACCCTCCTGTTTCTGAGGAGCTTTCTCTTAATAAACATTTCTTACTCTTAACTACCATTGTCCCTAGGAATTCATTCTTTGATGTTTTGGGGACATAAACTCGGCACATCTGACATCTAGTAGATCTGGAGTTTTATTTTTCCTATGTCAGCAGAACAGCCTATAGATTTAAACTACATACTCTCTATATACTTGGCTTTTTAAGTAAAATATTGGTTGACCTGGCCTCTGGCACACATTTACATATATAATGGAGATATTAAAAGTCATATAATTCTTCATTATTTCCAAAATCATCTTAAAGTATAAAGAAACATCCATGAAGAATATAACTTTAAAATTACATAGAAGAAATATCGTATGTGTGTAATAAGTTGGTTTGATACTAAAGGTCAAATTTACAATTTATATTGTGACAGGAATGGGCTTAAGACATCAAAAAATCCCATTTATTGATGTTTTTTGCTTACATTGGTGGCTTTGACCTTAGGCTAGCCTCAGGTACCTTTCAAGTTGTTTATGTTGGCAGATTATACATACCAAAATCAGTTAAGCATTGCATACAATTTATTACAGAAATGGAACTCTCTGTTAAACTAAAAGATATATAAATGACCAAACTACCAAAATTTTGGTCATCTTTACTGATTTTTAATCTTATAATTTTAATATTACAGCATCAATATTTCATTTTAAAGGATATAGAGTTCATATATTTAAAGAGAGAATAGCTCATGAATTTAGACATTAATGGGGTTATAATTTTGTCTTAGCTGAGATTGGTAAATGAAGTTGGTATGTTCATTAGATTCTTATTTTAACATCATATGCCACATGATTTAGAGTATCCCCACTCTTATAAATAAAGCTAGTAAAAAAAGCATGATAGTCGTATATTAATTAAAGGAAACAGGTAGTTACCATTCCTGTTTATACTTCATTATATTTTGAATTTTTCACCATAAAAATATCATAGAAGGATCTTGAGTAATGATGTAGGGATTTTTCTTTCTTCCTAATTTCCAAACCACAGACTTTAACCTTTCCTATGAAATTTTGAAAGAACAATTATTTGTAATTCTTACAAGAGTAAATCTTCATAGGTTTTTTTTAATGACTAAGAAGCCCCAAGGGATTGTGTGTTCTGACCTACTATATATTTTCTTGATGAGCCAAATAAATCTTGTTGCATAGTGAAGCTACAAGTTCTCTTTAGGGAAATCCCCATCTGTTATTATATCCTTAACATAATGTTGCAGGGAATTTTAAAATTAATAATCACAGAAAATAATCATATGCCTGATGACATTATTAAACCATTCCATTTTCAACTGTTTTTTTCACACAGCTCTACATTTTACATAACATAAAATTTTAAACCAAATTTCATATTTGATTACATTGGTATTTTGAAATTAATAAATTAATCCATCAAAATGATGATACCATACATTAGATTCACATTCCTCCCTATTCAGTTTATTTAGGCATGTTTTTCTTCATGTACTGTATACAAGGTATCATTGAAATATATGGTAATTTTTAAAATAAAACTAGCTATAATAAAAGACAGTGTCAGTAACTCCCCGCAAAACACTCCTCCTTACTTTAAATACACTTATCCCATCACTCTTAGCACTTTCCAGAGCATTTCTGAAAGTCTTCTTTCATCTGTGTCTTTACAAGTTGTGATTAGAAAACGCTGCAAATCCTGTTGCCAAGTGTCGTTTAATGAAAAAGGAGGCTCATAAATATTATACTGTATCTTCATCTACCTTATTCACCTGATCTGACACCATAAATCTTCTGGCTTTTAGGCAAAGACAAAATGATCACGAAAGGTAAACATTTTGGATTAATTCAGGACATCAAAGTAGCTATGACAGCACAACTAGACAGTCATGAAAAAGGATGTCAGAACTGTTTCAAAAAGTTCCAAAAACGATGGGATAAGTATGTTTGGACCAATGAGGAGTATTTTGATGAAGATTCAAGGCAATGTTTTTATTGTAATAATTTTTGTTAAGTTTAAATATTCAACATTTATTCTGATCATATCTATTTTATTGGAAAATGTGCCAAGGGCATAACCTGAAAAAAAATTCTTAGAATTCTACCACTGTTAATTTTTTATTTACTATTCAACACACATTTCTCCCTCTCTCTCTCTCTCTCTCTCTCCCTCCATCTGTCTCTCTCTCTCTCTTTAATATATAATATATGTATATGTACATTTTTTTCTTTATTAAGGACATGATTGATTTCATGTGTCAACTTGACAGAGCAATGGGGTGCCCAGATTTAACATCATTTCAACATATGTCGGTGAAGGTGTTTGGGGTGTTTAATCAGCTGAGGACGTGAAGGGAACAAAGCAGAGAATAAAGGAATTCACTTTCTCTCCCCATTTGTCTTCTTGAATTGGGACATCAGTGTTCTCCTGTCCTTGGACTGGGATTGCATGAGCTGCCTTGGTTATTTGCGCTTCAGACTTAGATTATAATTTTATCACCTGGCTTCCCTGGGTCTCTAGCTTTCAGGCAACAGATCATGGAAATTCTCATCTTTCATAATTATGTAAGGCAATTCTTTATCATTTTTTTGTGGTACTGGGAATTAAACCTAGGTTTATAACACTTAGTTATGTATCCCTTTTTCTAATTTTTTTTGAGACAAACTCTCACTAATTTCCTAATTTACCAGACAGGATTTGAATTTGAGATCTTTCTGTTTCAGCTGCTGTGATTCTAGCCATGTGTTACCACACCTAGATATAATAAACTTCTTTGTAGATAGAATCTATAGAGATAAATACATCATATATAATACATACATTTATTCTGCTAAATGCAAGTGAGAAAATATTGAGAGAGCAGGTTAATCCATGTTTGAATTAATATTAAAGATTTTAAAATGGTCCATTAGCATAAGATACATATATATTCACTACTTCTTTTCCATGGTGTTTTTTTGATGTCAGAATAAATATTTTTCTGCTTAATGTATTCCAAAATGTTCAATGTTTTGATCCTAGTATGAATGGAATTATTTTCTTAATTTATTTTCCATATTGTTAATTATAAATATAAATATCCAAATAATTCAATATATTATCATGTCAATTCATTAATAATAAGCAATTCAAATTATAGTGAATTCCTTAGGATTTTATACATATAAAACCATGTAATCTACAGATAAAGATTGTTTTACTTTTCCCTCTGCAATCCAAATGAATTATTTCCTAGTTGCTCTGGCTGGAATTCCAGTATAATTTTGAATAAATGTGAAGTTGGCAACTGACCTTGGAGGAAAGCTTTCACTCATATAGGTACAATATTAGTTGTGTATTTTTCATAGATGCCTTTTATGTGATTGAGAATGGTCATTTATATTTGTAATATATTGAATATTTATATCATGCACAATTTTTAAATGTAAATTGCCTCCTTTCCATCTAGTGATATAATGATGTGACTTTTCCACTTTACTTTATTGATATGATATATTATATTAATTGGTTTTCTTATGCTGAACCAATAAATTTCTAATTCATTATATATAAATTTTTCTAATGTTCCTAGATATGATTTAATGACAGTTTGTTATGAAGAATTTGAATTAAATTTTTAAATACTATCTATAATTTAATACAAGGCTATTGAAACGGTGTTTCTTATTGATAGGTATTGATTACTAATTCATTCTTTTCATTTGTTATAAGTACATTCAGATTTTTATCAATCAGTTAGTTTTAGATTTTGTCTTTTTAGAGATTTTTCTAATTCATGTTTCTAATTTGTTGTTATAAAACTGTTGCTATCCTTTTTAAAATTTCAGTATCTATGAATGTTGTAATCAAATCTCTTTCATTCTTGATACTATTATTTTTCTTGTTATTCTAGATAATATATGTCAATTGTATCATCTTTTCAAATAAGTAGGCTTTGATTAAATTCATTTCTTGTAGTTTGCCTATTCTTTATTTCATTATTTAAGATTTAGTGTGCTCTACTTATTCCAGTGTTTTAAAGTGGAAAATTATGCTACTTAGATCTTTATTTAATACAGGCATTATAAGTAACAAAATTTCCTTTCCACACTGCTTTAGCTGAATCTCATATTATGTTACATTTGTTTTGCTTCCTTTCCATTCATCTGAAAGTATTGTTAGAATCCCTTTTGATTATGTTCTGAACTCACAGTTTATTATAAAAGTGTTTTATTTCAACATATTAGTGAGTTTCCTTTTTTTTTTTTTTTTGGTACCAGGGATTGAACTCGGGACCTTGCGCTTGCAAAGCAGGCAGCAGAACCACTCTTAGTGAATTTCTTAACATCTTTCGGGCTATTGTTATTATATTTTATTCCATTTTATATTATATTTATATTTTATATTATATTTATATTATAATATAATATATAATGATATATAATATATTTATATTTTATTTATAGCACATATTTGGAACTATTTGGATTGTTTTAAATGAATTGATTTTTGCTCTATGATCTGAGGCTTAAAGAATATTGTGGGTGCTCTTGAGAAGAGTGTATATTCTGCTACTGCTCCATTAAATGTACTGTACATGCCTGTTAGGTTGAGTTTTTATTCAGTGTTGTTCAACTGTGCGATTTCCCTTTCTGATCTGTCTTTGTCTTGTTGGTTTACCCCTTAGTGAATGGGTTATTAAAGTCTCCAAGTTTTAATTGAATTGTCTATTTCCTTCTGCATTTCTTTTTGTTCCTTTTTTGGTTTTGTTTTGTTTTTGTATTTGTCTCGTTTCAATGGACATTGAGATGGGCTGCCACATAGAGTTATATCCCCAGTCCATTTTCTTTGTTTAATTTTGATTTTGACTCAGAGTATCACAGTTACTAAAATGCACAAGCCTCTCTCAAAGTGGTGCTTCTTTTTTTAGCTTCCCAACATTGCCGGATTCCAGTCATGCACCATTACGTGCAGCTGGTGGTCTTTTATTAGTTGTTTATATGTTTGGAATTTTATTACCTTCTTTTAAATTGATCCGTTGATCAATTGTGCAGTTGTCTCTTCATTTCTCAGTTTCTTTTTTCATCGTTCATTTTAAAGTCCATTTTTATGACATTATTAGGATCCTGCTGGCATTCTTGTGGTTGCTGTTTACTCAAAATGTTTTGTTCATTTTTATTTACATTTGTGATGGCTAATCTTGACTATCAAATTTTATTGGTTGACAGATATCTAGGAAATAGAAAAATCACTGCTAAGTATGCTGGGGTGGGTCATGAAGGTGTGAACCAGGGGGATGTATCTCCTATTTGGATCCTTCCTCTTGTGCCTGTCCTCTATAATCTTCTTTCTGGTTGCCAAGAGCTTGAAGCTTTGCTCCACTAGGTCTGCAGTATGATGTATCTTCTTTGGAGCCAATGACCACCACAAAGTAAAGCCTCTGAAACTCAGGGTAAAAATAAATCCTTTTTCCTTTGAGTTAGCCTTTAAAAGTATTTCATCATAGCAATATAAAATGGACTAATACAACATTCAATTTATTTCTCTGTGGAATCTAAAGTATACCTCTTATAGACATGTAGTTGAATCAATTTTTTTTGTTAGATTATTTTATTGGCACATTTTGGATATACAATACATTTATATTTATCATTGGGTACTTGTAACTTTATATGATATATCTTGGTTCTTATTTTTTCCCCATTTCCTTTCTCCCTTCAGCCCCTCCATCCCTCCCTATTTACAAAGACTTTGTTTCCATTTTTCCTTTTCTCATCATTTTCCCTTTCCCTTCTTTCCCCTACCCTTCCTATTTCTCCTATCTCTTTTGAACCTTTCTTCCTATTTCCCACTATCAATTATTCATTTTAATCCTTATTTAAACTTTCAGTTTCTCACACCAAAGAAACTGTTTGGTATTTACAAGTGTCCTATTTATTTCACTTAAGAGTATGGACTCAGGGCCAGGGCTTTAGC
The DNA here is from genome assembly GCF_000247695.1 of Heterocephalus glaber. Next base: position 24,543,008 of record NW_004624748.1, on the reverse strand, counting down.
TCAGTGGTTCTGGCGCCTGCTTCACAAGCGCAAGGTCCTGAGTTCGATCCCTGGTACCAAAAAAAAAAAAAAGAGTATGGATTCAATATTTATCCATTTAGCTATAAATGTCTCTAGTTTCTCATTCTTTATGGCTGAGTAGTACTCCATTTTATTGAAAAAACATATCTTTTTATCCAGTTTCCAGTTGATGTGCATTTGGGCTGTTTCCAACCTTTTGCTATTGCAAACTGTGCTGCTATAAACATGGATCCACATATATGCTGTGGTATGATTCTTTTAATTCTTTAGGGAAAATACCCAGCAGGAGAATAGCTGGATCAAATGAGACCTCTAGTCCTAGTTCTTTGAGATATCTCCATATTGATTTCCACAGTGGTTGCACCAGTTTGCACTCCCACCAACAATGGAGAAGGGTTCCTTTCTCTCCACAACCCCACCAGCATTTATTATTGGTTGATTTCTTGACAGCAGCCATTCTTTCTGGGGTGAAGGGGAATCTCAGTGTTCTTTTCATCTGCATCTCTTGAATGACCAGTGATGTTGACCATTTTTTCATATGTTTATTTGCTGCTTTTACTTGTTTGTCTTAGAAATATCTGTTCATTTCAGATGCCCATTTTTGAATTGGGTCTTTGAATTTGGAGGTCTGATTTCTTTCAATTTTTTATATATTCTAGATAGTAGACCTTTGTCAGAGGTACAGCTGCTAAAAAGTTTTCTCCACATTGTAGGTTGTCTCTTAACTCTGTTGGTGATTTCTCTTGTAGTGCAGAAGCTTTTTAATAAGATGAGATTCTTGATTCTTTGTGCTAGTTTCCCTGCTACTGAGGTTTTGTTCATAAAGTCTTTTCCTATGCCAATGTCTTCAAGAGTTCTACCTAACTTATCTTTCAGCAAATTTAGTGCTTCTGTTTTAATATTTAGATCTTAAATCCACTTCAATCTTAGTTTAGTGCATGGTGATAGATATGGGTCTAGTTTTAAATCTCTGGCAGGTTGAAATCCAGTTTTTCCAACACCATTTATTAAAGAGGCTATCTTTCCTCCAGTGAGGATGGTTGACTGCTTTGTAAAAGATGAGGTGGCTGAGTATGTCTGGAGTTGTTTCTGGATCTTCTAATCTATTCCACTGATCCTCATGTCTATTTCTTTGCTGGTACAATGCTGTTTTTATCACAATAGCTTTGTAGTATAGCTTCAAATTGGGGGTTGTGATATCCCCTGCCCAGTTTCTGTTGCCTGGAATTGCGTTTGCTGTGCTGAGTCTCTTCTTGTTCCAAATGAATTTTTGGATTGTTTTCTCTAGTTCTGTGAAATATATTATTGGAATTTCAATTGGAATTTTACTGAATCTATATAACAGTTTTGGAAGTTTGTCCCTTTTCACTATATTGGTTCTTCCTACTCAGGAGCAAGGGGTGTCTTTCCATTTTCATATATTCTCTTCTATCTCTTTTTTCAGAGTCCTGTAGTTTTCAGTTAAGAGGTCTTTTGCTTCCTTTGTTAGATTGATGCCTAGATACTCCATTTTTTTGAATGCTGTTGTGAAGAGAATTGTTTCCCTAACTTCTCTCTCAGTGAGTTTGTAATTTGTGTACAAGAAGGCTATTTTTTGTAGGTGTTGACCTTGTATTCAGCTACCCTACTGAAACTGTCAGTTAAGTCTAAAAGTATTCTGGCAGAGTTTTTTTGGTCTGCTATATAAAGCATCATATAGTCAGCAAAAAATAACAGTTTAACCTCTTCCTTTCCTATCTTTATGCCTTTTATTTCTTTCTCTTGTCTAATTGCTCTGGCTAATGTTTCCAGAACTATATTGAATAGGAGTGGTGATAGTGGACATCCTTGTCTTGTTCCTGATTTTAGGGTGAAGGTTTTCAGTTTTTGACTATTTAGTATGATTCTGGCTGTTGATTTTTCATAGATAGCCTTAATCATGTTGAGATAAAGACCTTCTTCTATTCCAACTTTCTGTAGGATTTTTATCATGGATGGGTGTTGGATTTTGTGGAATGCTTTTTCTGCATCAATTGAGGTGATCATATGGTTTTTGTCCTTGACTCTGTCAATACAGTGTATTACATTTATTGATTTACATGTGTTGAACCATCCTTGCATCCCTGGGATAAATCTGACTTGGTCAGGGTGTATGATCGTCTTGATGACTCTCTGTATTCTGTTTGCCAGTATCTTGTTGAGGATTTTTGCATCTATGTTCATTAGGGAGATTGACCTGTAGTTCTTTTTTGGGGTTTGGTCTTTCTCTGCTTTTGGGATCAAAGTATTGTTTCCTTTCAATTTCATTGAAGAGTTTTAAGAAAAATGGCAATAGTTCCTCTCTAAATGTCCTGTAGAATTCAGCAGTGAAGTCATCAGGACCTGGGCTTTTCTTGGTTGGTAAATTTTTAATTATGCTTTCAATTTCACTCATTGTAATTGGGGTGTTTAGAAATTTTATATCTTCTTCATTTAACATTGCCAATCCATATGTAATTAGGAATCCCTCCATTCCTTCTGTGTTTTTCATTTCATTAGAGTACAAGTTCTCAAAGTTGGTATTGATGATCTTCTGGATTTCTGCTGGATCTGTTGTGACTTCACCTTTTTCATTCTTAATTGCATGTATTTGAGCCCTTTCCTTTTCTTGAGAAGGTTGGCTAAGGGTTTATGAATTCTATTTATTCTTTCAAAAAACCAACTCTTTGATTCAATGATTTTTTTCATATCATTTTATTAGTCTCCATGGCATTGAATTCTGTTCTGATCTTTACAATTTCCTCTCTTGTACAAGCTTTAGGTTTGTCATGTTCTTCTTTTTCCAGGAGCTTGAGTTTCTGCATTAGGTTGTTTATTTGAGCTCTCTCTATTTTCCTAATATGGGCATTCACTGCTGTGAATTTCCTTCTTGAACTGGTTTAATTGTGTCCCAAAGATCCCTATATGTTTTACTGGCATTATCATTTAATTGAAGAAACTGTCTAATTTCTTCTTTAATTTCCTCTCTGACCCATTGGTTGTTCAGGAGAATGTTATTCAATTTCCATGTGTTTGTAGGAGTTTTGCAGTTTCTTATGCTATTGATCTCCAATTGTATTGCACTATGGTCTGATAATATGCAGGGGGTAACTTAAATTCTTTTGCATTTACTTAAACATGCCCTATGAGCTAGCATGTGGTTTATTTTGGAGAATGACCTGTGTGCAGCCGAAAACAATGTATATGCTGATTTTGTGGGGTGGAACACTTTGCAGACATCTATTAAGTCCATTTGTTCAAAAGCTTTGTTCAATTCTAGAATTTCATTGTTGATTTTTTGTCTAGATGATCTATTTGTGACAGTTGAGTGTTGAGGTCCCCCACTACAATTGTATTAGTGCTTATTTGGTTTTTCATGTCCATTAATATTTGTTTTGTATAGTTGGGGGCATTCATATTTGATGCATATATATTTATGATTATCATCTCTTCCTCTTGGATTGTTCCCTTCACAAGGATATAGCAACAATCCTTGCCTCTATTAATTAGTTTTGATTTGAAATCTTTTTTATCTGCAAATAAGATTGCTACCCCTGCTTTTAACCATGTTCCTGTCATATTGTGAACAGTTTTCCATCTTTATACATTCAGTCTATGAATTTCTTTTTGAATTAGGTGTGTTTCTTGTATATAGCATATTGTTGGATTTTGCTTCTTAATACAGTCTTCCAGTCTGCTTCTTTTGATTTGTGATTTGAGGACATTACCATTAATGGTTATCATTGATAGATATTGACTCATCCTTGTCATGATGCTTTACTGTTCTTGGCTCTTTTATTTTTTATTTTCCCTCTTTTCCCTTTAGTTTCTTGCCTTGCCTAGAGGCTTCACTCTGTTGGGCCTTATGGAGTTGTGACCTTCATTGTATTTTTCTAGGATATTATTTAGATTTTTTTGAAATGGTAGTTTGGTGTTCATGAAATTTCTCAGGTGTTCTTTGTCATGGACATATCTAATTTCCCCCATCAATTTTGAAAGACAATTTTGCAAGATACAACAGTATAGGTTGGAAGTTATTTTCTTGTGGGGCTTGGAATACTTCACTCCAGGCTCTCCTTGACTTCAGGGTTTGTGTTGAGAAGTCTGCTGTGATTCTGATAGGCTTTCCTTTGTATGTGATTTGTTTCTTTTCTCTAACTGCTTGTAGGATTTTGTTCTTCTGTTGGTTTCTGGGATCTTGACTATGATATGTCTAGGTGTAGATTTTTTTTTATTGTGGCTAGTTGGAGTTCTACATGCCTAACTTATCTGTATGTCCAATTCTCTACCTCTGTCCACAAAGTTTTCTACTATTATTCTGTGAACAGTTTTTTGTGTCATTTGTACTTTCTCTTGTTTTTAGTGGACTTCTATCAGTCTTATGTTATTTTTCTTTGCATCATCTAGCAGCTGCTGGATTGATTTCTCATGGTCCCTTACTATTTTGAAGAAATCTTGGTTTTCTTGGTCACTAACCACAATCCTAACTTCTATATCTGATTTTCTATCTTCACATTTGCTCAATCTGCTGTCCATACTTTCAGTGGAATTTTTAATCTCCCAGATATCTGTTTTAATCTGTTTTATGGATTCCACTTCTTTCCTATGTTGGGTGATCCTGGTTTCCATGTCTTTCTTATGCTGGGCATTCATGGCTTCCAGCATGTTTCTGAGCTCATCTATTTTTTTTTAATCTGTTTCTGTTCTAGAGCCTCTAATCATGTCTTTCACTCTGCTCACCATCTCTGTAGTTATCTGGGAAATTATTTCTGTTTTGAATTTTTCTAGAGTCTCAGGCATCTGTTTTGTTACTTCCTGTGCTATCAATTCAGGGTGTCCAGGTGGTTGATTATCATATTTTCTACCTCGTTTCCCCCATAATTTGCCTTTGGTTAGCTGGAAATCTGTGTTTGTGTCCTGCCAAGGTGCCTTCTCATTTTTAATTCTACTGTTGGTGCTGTTTTTCTCTTTAATTCCTGGGCTGATACTCCAATATTTCTTATTTTGAGTATCTTTATTACTGGTGTTTAGAACCCCTATGGAGTGATTGGTTCTCAGAGATATCTTCCATGTATAGCTGGACTTTTGAGGCTTTGAGTCTCTAATGAGTCTTAGGCAATCTTGTTTTTGGTCTACCTGGGAGAACAACTGATTAGATCAATCACAACACCTTAGCCTAATTAACATAATCAGCATCAAATACAGCTTAAAAAATGACAATTTGTGGTAGCAATTAATCTGTCATCTTTAACCGCTTGAGCTAGTTCAAAATCTATGGCCAGTCCAAAATATGTTTGTAGTAAATAAACCCTTCAATGTGGCAAATTTACCCTTCAGGATAAGGATTTAGCAGGGGTTCGGGAGGGAGGGGTAGAGAGATAGAGAGAGAGTTAAAGGTTAGAGGTGAGGCTAGAGGACATGGGAGGATCACACAAATTGTGGGGATCTGTTGAAGACAGGTGGAGAAGACAGAGCAAAAGAACAGAGATAAGCACAGAACAAACTGAAACAATAGTGTAGATAGAAATTATATTCACCTTCCTATAAAAGTGATAGTCAAGAGGACAGAGAGAGAAAAAAAATTCAGAATGGGACAGAAACAGGAACAAAGAGGGAGAGAAATATAGAGCCAGAAGGGATAGAGAGAGAGAGAAAAAGAAAAAAATGTATTTATATATTTATAAAACAAAACTAACAAACGAAGATTTCCCTCAGGATATGTCTCTATTGTCCTGGTAGCATGTGGGCAGCAGTGTGTGGGTCTAATTCAATATGTATCAGCAAACCAGACTGAGATTCAGACTGATTTCTGGCTGCAAGATCCAAATTGAAGTCTTTGACCTCCTGCAGGATTAAACTCTGCAAGTTTCTACTGCAGGTTCCTGCTGTCCTCCCCCACTAAGCGAGTCCGGGTTTCTATGGGAGGTGCTGATACAACCAATTTACCAACCACAGTGGTCCAGTGTGCTTTTATTAAAGAGTTTTTCTTCACTTTTCCAGTGGGCTTCCATTTTCATTGAGGAGCGTCAGAAACGCCCTCTCTGTTGTTCACTTCTGCTCTATTTTCTGGGGCTCATATCCATGGGCTTTATTGTCCCCCCAGTGCTTCTGCTGTGCAGATTCAGAGGCTGCCCAAGGCGTCTGCATCGAATGGTCTCCGGTGGGGCATGGCGTCCATGCAGCGTGTTCTCCAGCGGGGCACCTAGTTGAATCAATTTTTGTCATTATTTTATTTTTTATCAATTCAAACCTTTGAATTTGAATAGATTATTTAATCAAGTTATATTTAGCATTATTGTTGATATAGTTTTTTTTTTATGTCTACCGTTTTTCCTGGTATATTCCATAGCATTTTTTTTTCTGTGTTCAATTATTTCTTTTCCTTTATTTGTATATCTTTAATTTAGCAATTTTTTTTCTTTAATAGTGTTGAATAATAATAGTTTGTGAGTTTTTTTGCGGCTACCTTAGGATTTAACATTTTTTATGTTAACTAGACAAGCTATTCAGGCTAATTTATTTCCAGTGATATGAAAGAACACTTTCTATCAAGCTTTATTTTTTCTTTTTTTGAGGTAATATTATATACATACTACACATTGATGTAACATATTTTTTAACCTAATATTAAGATTTTTTTTTTACCTTTCTTTCATAGTAATTTTCTTTGTTTAATATAACTTTATTATGACTACACTTGTGCTGTTTTTAGGAAACATTTTGCACAAATATTGCTTTTCTATGTATTTCTATCACAGAAAGTTCATATTTTCCCTTCAGTTTTTTTTTTTTTTTCCGTACCGGGGATTGAACTTGGGTCCTTGCACTTGTGCAACAGGTGGTGAAACCACTGAGCTAAATCCCCAGCCCTTCCCTTCAGTTTTTAAATGGTACCTTTTCTTGACAAAGTATTCTTGGCTGCAAGGTTTTTTGTTTTGAGTAGTCTGGATATATTATCTTACTCCCTTATGCCCTTCAAAGTTTCTGCAGAGAAGTCAACAGTTAAACTCACTAGGTTCCCATCAGTAGGCCAAGTTATTTTTCTTTCTGATTTTAAGAGATTATCCTTGTTTTTCACTTTCAGCATTTTTTCCCATGATATTCCTTTTTGTTCTCAGGTCAGTTTGTGTTTATTATACCTGGAGTTCATGAAGTATGTTTTTGGTGTGTGTAAAATATAACATTCAAAACACAATGTTATCTACATTTTTTTCCTATTTTATCTTCTAAGAATATTAAAGTTTTTCTTTGTACATGTAGGTCTGTGATATAATGTAAGTTAACTTTTGAGAAATGTGTAAGGTTAGTGTAGCTTATTTTTGTTTGTTTACATGTGAAACTTCATTTTTACCACCACCAATATTTGTTTAAAAGATTGTCTATTTTCTATTGTATTCCCTTTGCTTCTTTGTCAAAGAGAGATACAGTATATATATAAGGGTGTGTTTGTGGTCTCTGTATTCTGTTACACTGATCTATTTTACTACTTTCATCAATACTACATGAACTCTTACTTTATACTGCATTCAGGCAGTGTCAATTGTTCAACTTTATTTTTCTTCAGTATTGTATTAGCTATTCTAGGCTTTTGACTATTTATATAAATTTTAAATTCAATTTGTTTATATACATCAAATAACTTGCTATGATTTTGACTAAGATCACATTGAATACATAGCTCAAGGTGGGAAAAAAGACATGCTGCATTAATTCTTTACATTAATGAACAAGCAATACCACTCAAATTAGTTTTTTAGTTATGTAGTTTTCCTCATAAAGATCTTGTAATATTTTTCTAAGTGTTGATCTAAATATTTTATTTTGGTATAGCTAATGTAAAGGATACCAGAATTTATTGTCAAATTCCACTTGTCCATTACTGGTATAGTAGAATGTGATTGAATCTTGTATATCAACCTTGCCTCCAGCAACCACAAATTTTAGTTGTCATTTATTCTGACTTATTTTTGTGTACTTTATATGCAAAGAAAGACATACTGTTTATTCTTCCCAACATATTTATGTTTTCTTCTTGTCTTCTTTTTCTTTTTCTGTCAGTCCTATTTTGCTAGCTAGGGTATCAGTATGATGTTGGAAAGCTGTGCTGAAAGGAGACATTCTCAACTTACTGATGTTAGTGGGGAAACTACTTTTACATGATTGATTTATTATAGTATATTAGTTTTCCCTTCCTGAGGATATTGTATAGATGAAATATGTCATGTAGAAAACTTTTATTCTTTGTACTATAGTCTCACATTCAATACAGAACACTTCTTTTTAATATCAGAACATGTGGGGATTTCTCCCCAATCAGGAAATTTACTGATACCATTATATGCATTATAATTCAACTTAACTCTGACACTATGCAACAGATCCTCCAAGTAAAATCCCAGAGACTTCTCATAACTGGTTCTCTATTAATTCTAACCAACTGGTTATAGATTGGTAATACCTAGAAGCCAATCCCTTCTTTCCATCATTTGTTACAATGCCTCACAGAGCTTAGGGAAATAGTTTGCTTGTATTTATTAATTTATTGTACAATAATAGAACTCAGCATGACATATACAGAAAAAGGTATGAGAAAAGAGATTCAGAATTACTAGACCTTTGGGAGACATGTCTCCTTTCCTGTGTTCAGAAACCCTAAAACTTTCTGAACCCTGTAGATCAGAGGTTTTTCTGAAAGCTTCATCACAAGGATATGATACATTGTTAAATCAAATTTCAGCTGCTTTCTGCTTTCCAGAAGATGAGGATAATGCTGACAATTCCAGACTTCTAATCATGTTTTTTTCTTTCTGGTCACTAGGTTCCTTCTGTCAGGAACCATGGCAAAATATCAGATATTAGTTAAAAATGTTCTTCTAACACCTTTCTTTGCTCAGAGATTCAAAAAGGTTTTAATAGTTCTGCTCCAGAAGCTTACAGCAAAAACTAAAATACGTATTTCCCATTATGTGTTACAACATAAAATGTCATACACTATCCTTTGGGACTACTTTGATATTTTACTCCACAATTTACATGCCTTCAAATATATTTTCATTACTTGATAGCTCCATTTGGTCACTAAATGATATGCAGTTTTATTGACGTACCAAATTTATCCATTCACTATTGAAATGGATCTTGATTGCTGTTGTGCTTTGGCAGTTGTGAAGATGGTTGTGAAAAAAAACTATGTACAGATTGATTTATGGACCTGTTTTGAATTTATTTGGGTAAACACAAAATAGCATAGCTGCTGGATAATGTGGTTAGAGTATGCTTAATTTTTATGAAAATGTTAAATTATTTGCAAACTTGTGTGTTTTTGCATTCTTACTACCAATGACTAAGTGTTCCTGTTCTTCTTAGTCCTTGCCAGCACTACTATTGCCACTATTTTGTATTTTTGTATTTTTTACTTAAATATGTGTATAAAAGTGTATCAGTCAGCTTTTGCATTACTGGTACCAAATACTTATCACATACAACTTAAAGGAGGATTTTATTTGCCTGATGGTTTCAGCTTAGAGTCAGCTGAGTTCAAGATTATAACAGCATGGTGGAGCAAAGCTGCTTTTTACATGATGACCAGAAAGCAACTCGGGAACAGTGCCTGAGAGAAACAGACCAGAGCCAGATACAGTGCCCAAGGTCACACCTTCATGACTCATTCAGACACACACAGAAGTGTGCTTTACTAATGCTCTGGGCAGACTCCAAGCCAACTAAGTTGACAGTACAGGTTAAAAGTCACAATAATGTCTCTGGTTTTTAATTTGCAGATCCCAAAGATGTACAATGGCATCAACTTTCCATACATTATTTACCATCCTTGTATCAGTTTTGATAAGTAATCTGTTCAGACCTTTTGCATATTTTTTAGCATTTTACTCCAATGGTTTCTTTAAATTGTGAAAGTGGAGAAAATAATATTTCTGTATGAGAAGGTCACTAAAACCACTTCATTTAATTGTCACACTATGAGCTGAAGATGAGAAATAATTTTCTATAAATTTGTTAGACATAATTTATTTCCAGTGAATTATTTTAACCCTTTTATCTCACTTTATCATTTCCTTTAATTTTCTTTGATTTATTTTAAAATTAATGAGTTTATCATTTCAATTTGTGTTCACATTTGGTTTGCACATTTTATTTTATCAATATCAAATAAAGTTACCCACTTAAATAGGAATATTACGGATAAATATTTTTTTTAAATGTAGGCATTAAAAATTTTTTTTCACGTACTGGGAATAGATAGAACTCAGTGCCTTGCGCTTGCCAGGCAAGCACAGCACCACTGAACTAAATTCCCACCCCTAAAGTGTGGTCTTTTAATTTTGACACTGGATTTTATTTTAAAAACAAAGATTATTGAAAATGTACCATATATACTTATATCTAATATATGTGAATAGTTACACCATGGGTTACTTAAGTGATAGCTATGTCAATAGTGTAAAAGCACAAGACAAACATATAAAATAATAACATGATGATTAAATACATTGATTCTGGTGTCAGAATTTCTAGATTTTCAATAATAGACATAAATTTAATATTGTAAAATTTACATAATATCACTCCACCATGGTATTCCTATCTGTAATATAGGAATCAGCAATAATATTAAAGAATTTTAATGTATTATTATAAAGCACTATAATATTTAAATCTTAAGTGACATACTAAATTTTAGTGCCTGTTGACTAACTACACCTTTCTAAGTCATATATACTCTTATTTTTAGCTGAAAAATTCCATAGCACACTTAAATTCAGATGAAAGACTTTAAGAGGGAAAGTTGCCAGGATATAGTATTCCTGTTTTAAACTATGCTAGGGTTATGTGCACTCCAAAATAAAAGAAAACACTGGTGAAAATTTAAGTTCAGAGTACATGGTTTATGAAAAATAATTATATATTTCATCCACCAAGAAAATAGTTGATTGATTTAAGTATTTTTGGTATTAAAGTTGTTGCTTAGTGGGACTCCCCCCATGAAGTAATAATGGCTTATTAGATAAAAAACATGGATTCTTACTTTGAATTCAAAATTTTAAGTGACTCTATTGAGCATTAGTGCTTTTTGTGGGTACTTCATTGACATGTAATACTCAAGTCACAAATGTAGAATAGGCTCTGTAGCAGTAGTAGCCAGTTTCACTTTCAAAAGTTGCTCAACAGTTCTCCCATCACAGGCTGAGAGAAACTAAATAAGCAGAACAAATAATCCACCCGATTAGAATTTATTATTAAATATTCTCAAGCAGCACTTCTGCTGAGCTGGAATAGAGCCACCTGCTCTAGTGCCCCATTATGTTTTTAGAGGACTTCTCACTAGCAGTGCTATCATCCTGTGAAAAAAGCAGAGGATAAGTGTATCCTCCTGTGATATTATAATACGATTTGGAGAAAATTATACTCTTTTGTTTCCTTGTGTAATTCTACCATAAAACTTTGAAAAAGAGCAGATAATCTCTGTTAATATCCTAAATACTTATTCGTCGATGTGACTTGACGTGAGACACACCATATTTAAGTTATCTTTCCACAATATAGTGAAACTGAAATGTATACTGATAAAAGTCCATGTACAAACTATTTCAGCCAGTAATTTTCTTTGGAAGTACTAAAATGTAACTATTCCTTTTTATTCTCCTACTCTTAAAGAGTACAATCTTTTCTAACAAATTGTGTGAAATCTACTTTTTATGTTTTATGTTCAGAAAGAAAGTTTTCTTTTGGAGGGTTTATTACAGTCAAAACTGTTCAGATTTGCTGTTATAAGAAACATTACGATGTACTACTCGACTTTCACTTAGGTATAAAGTTGGTCAGAATCTTAGGTATGTTTTATGCTTTATGGTTGAGAGTAGAAAGTATTTTAGAATACTTTCCTAGATCACTTACCATTCAAGCATTACTTTATTGTAAAGCAAGTCACTTTTACCACACTTGTTCCTATATTTTCCCTAATAGGCCTCATATTAAATTATTTTGGTAAAATGTAGGAAATATATATTCATAGCAAGGATTTTCTGAACTCATAAATTTGTCTAGATATCACAATTTGGCAGGATTGTGTAGCCAAAAAGTAAACTAGTGATTAATACTCCTTGCTGCACTTTAAAAGAGACCATTCTCTTTAACTGATACAATCTGTCCTACACAGTTTTTAGAAAAACAAAGCACACAGAACTGAAAAGATATAACTTATTGGCTTTGGTAAAGAAACAAGGACTGGTCCTTTTGTTTATGAATACACACTGTTACTGTACTACCCCACTGCAAAAAACATGGGTAAATATTATTTCTAATGCGCAGTCATTTTAATATATATTTATGTATTTCTTCTAACGAAGTGAAATTATATTATGAAACAATATTGTTAAAATATTTTATTATATCCAATGATGAATGTCAATGTATTGTATACCTTAAATGTAGCAATAAAATTAATTTTTTAAAAAAAGAAGTTGGCATCTAGTTCTGCTGCAAAGAAAGGGCCTGGAGAACTGTCAAAAATATATATTTTATAGTATAGTATATATATATATTATAGTACTTTACACATGCATAGAAATGAATAAAAGCTTAAGAATGATTTAATAAATATTTATAAAGCAAATCTACTACATTATTTTCTAAATGTTTCAATTTCTGTACTGCTCTGTCCTCTCCAATACCTTGAAACACAAAAGTCACTGTCACATGTGTTTCTTTGACCTTAGTAGTGCATTTTATTCATATTTTGTACTTTGCATTTGGAACCTTTTTTTTTTTTTGGTAACGGGGATAGAACTTGGGACCTTGCGCTTGCGAGGCAGGTGCTGGAACCACTGAGCTAAATCCCTGCCCAAAATCTATTTATTTATTTATTTGTTTGTTTGTTTGTTTGTTTGTTTTTTGGTACTGGGGATTGAACTCAGGACCTTGTGCTTGCAAGGCAGGAGCTGCACCACTGAGCTAAATCTCCGGCCCCTTATTTATTTATTTATTTATTTATTGGTACTGGGGATCGAACTCCGGTCCTTGCACTTGCACAGCAGGCAGTGAAACCACTGAGCTAAATCCCCAGCCTGGAACTATAAGTAGAGACTTGGTCATTAGTAATGCTTGTATTTAATTATTAGCTTTAGTCACAGTAAGGGATCATCATAAAGAGGGCAAGTTATTAATAATTATACCCTGGACAATACCTTTCCCAGGTAAGAACTTCTTGGGAGTCAAGTGAGGGAGAACTGCTTCTCTCAACAAAGAGATTGGGGCTGCTTTTGTCAGGAGGAAAAGTTTCTAAGCAAACTTGTGATTGAACATTTGCAGTTAAAATCTTTTCATGGCAACCTCTCCATAATTTTCCCCATTTGAAATATCTGTTAAATATCATTTGCAGTTGTGATTGTTTTCTATTTCTTAATTCATTAAAATTTATAATGCATTTTGTTATATTTTCAGTTATATCTTTCAATTTTCTGACTATTTCTTCTGTGTATGCATCTTCCTTAGCTCCCTAATTTTGAGGATTTTTGGTGATTGTATTATTTAAAATTAAGTGGCTACACTTAAAAATGTAAATAGGAGTAAATGTGCAAAAGAGAAAATTGAATAATTTTTTCAATGACAAATTGTTAAACCTCTCTAGCCCTCAATACTATCCTGTGTACTGGAGAGGGTAAAAAAATGTACAAATTGACAATTTTTTATTTTTTAGATACAAGGGAGTTTATGTGGCTAGTTTTCCTTTTATTTGCTAATGATCAGTCCCAGTAATATGCAATCTCCCTACTTCTACATACTCTAACTTTAAATCTTAAATATTTCATTAAATTATCAATGTACCTGCATCATTGTGAATTATGTAAATATCCTTCATTGCTATAATTATTTTATCATGGAGTATTTTGTTGTCCTTGTTAATAGTTAATTTAAATAGATTTTTATAAGTTATAGCAATTTATTTCCAGTTGCTCCCAAAGACTGTTTAATATATTAAATTTCAATGTGTGTTCCCCGGAGGAGCAAACAGCATAACTTTAGAATTTGTTTTATATGCAAATTATCTGGCCCTAACAAAACCTCCTTGGTGAAGTAATTTATATATCTCAATTTCATTAAAGTTGTCTTGTTCTTTTATTTAGAACATATAATTTTTTCCTTCATTTTTCTTGACTTTCTGTGTTAGTTTATGCATATTACATAAAAGAATCACCTCTCCTAGTCTTTGCAGTCTGGTCTCTTATAAGAGATATTCTTCTCTTTCAGCCTAGCCAGAGATTTTAGGTACTTCTAAATTATTTATGCTATCCAACCTGCTATCTTTTTCTTAATTGCCACCAAAAATTTGATGTGAAATTGTCTATTGCCTTGATAGGAGTGGAATAGAATCCAGACTTTTGAGATGCAGCTGGGGAGGATGGGATTTGGAATATATGTCCTTATTTCTTCTTTTCTTGAAAAGAAGGTGAAAGCCAGAATTTGTCTCGGTCTCATTCTGGCTTTCAGGAAATAAGGCCTATGTCTGTACTCTTAATCAAACTGCTCACATTGAACTTGAGGAGATAACTGTTAATTGTTTGCAATTTGAGAATTCACCATTTTGTTTTCTATAGTCTAGGTGACTCAGGAGTCTCCACCCACCTCCAGAGCTAGCTGTTTTAGAAACTATTCCCTTAGATGGATGTTGCAATATTTGGGACACTCGATGCATGCAGAAAGTACTCCTGTGAGACTCTGCTGATCTGTATTTATTGCGGGGGCAAGACAGGGAAGGAAGTATGGATTATGCACTCACTTGTTTAGTTAAGCATGAAGAACCCTTACACATTTGTAGAAATAGCAGTGAGACCAGTATAGGTAGCACAATTCACATCCCCTCCCCTCACCAGAATTTGGGCAGCACCCCACAGCCAAGGCCGATCTTTTTCCATTATTCTAAGAGAAACAGAAATTTTTAAAAACTCAGGAAATCTCTAAAGCTCCTGGCCAGAGCACATACATGTTAGATCACCTGACCTGAACTTTGAAAATTTTTTCAGTACTTAAACCTTGGTAAAAGTTCATACATATGGACCATATCTCATGTATGTAATTTGATCAGAGGGAGCTCTGGGGAAGCATGCCTTTTGGAAGCCCTGAAGATAATTCAGCGCCCTGTTATTCATTCCTGTCAATCATATCCAGAGATGCAGTGAGAGGAACCTGGACTGGGTTGCACATCTTTTATAAAATCTGAAAGACTGACACATCTGTGTGTTTTTTATTTTCCTGTTGTCCTGACGCTACTTGTTTGTTCATGCTTCCTTGGTTCTGTTGGCACAGACCTTACCTGAGCACATCTTCTGTTATCTTCAATAAATATAGCTGCTTTTTCTTTTACCATTGGATGTACACTTGCAGTTCTCTGTTTGTCATATACAAGACCCTGGACTCTATCTCTTGGATACTTCACACAGTATCAAGTCTTTTATTCTAGACTTACTGCTGCAGCAACCAAGGGGGAAGGCTCAGAGCACAATCCCCTTCATTCTAACAGGCAGAGGCCTGGTATTTTGAATTTAAGTTTTTGAGTACTCAATATATAGGCAAAGGTGTAATTAAGTATGAATTTCCAAAATTCTAAACGTAGTCTATCAAAAGGTTATTCCTTAGCCAGAGTTATAAATATGTTCAATTTTATGCTGTGTAGAAGAGCTTAAAAAGAAGAATACTTCATAAGGGAACTTCTAAATCAATTAATGAAAGATGGAAATAATTATCTAAAACATACAAAAAATTATAGAATCTACTCAGTACTTGCCAGAGTCAATATATATAAATTTATGAGCATTGCTTTTCTTTTGATTGTAAATATTAAGATCACAGGGTGATACAATAAAATTTAAAAAGAGAAAAAAACTAACAGGTGAAAACTTAGCTAAGCAAAATATATTGAGAAGGGAGAAAATTCCAAAATGAACTTTTAAAATAATACATAAGAAACTGCAAGAATCTTAAAGTGATTATACTTTTCATTAGAAATTAATATATATTATTTATTACTTAGTGTTTACTATATTCTTTGAACTTTCTTAACTATTTTTGTATTCAGATAAGGAACCTCTAAAGTTATTTTTCTTCTTACTTTACCTTTTTTTTTTTTTTTGGTACTGGGGATCGAATTCGGGTCCTTGCGCTTGCGCAGCAGGCGGAGAAAATACTGAGCTAAATCCCCGGCCCTTACTTTACATTCTTAATGATTTATTAAATATTGAATTTTCTTGATAAAAAATGTGACTCCATAATAGGAATAATTTATTTGAAATCTTGCTTAAGGATTACTTATTTTCTCTTTATTAATAATTTTATGTTTTTCTCATTTAATTAGTTGATTAAATACTAAAATATGTGTGACAGCAGTGAAAAGTATATTATGGAATATTGTTCTCATTTAAAGAAATTAATATGGAATTATGCTTGAGATCTATCAAATTTGTTTTTATATTTCTTCCAAAATTATTTCAAATTATATATGATATATAAATACATATTTTCAAATTATATATAATATAATACATATTTATATATAAATTATAGATGTTTATATCATATATATACAGTATATAAATCACACACACATATATATACATATCATATATACAGTGATCCATACATAAATAGCATGTATTCATGCTTATAAACAACTCCAAAACTCAGGTATCTAAAATGATAATGACTAATTATTCCCCATCATTTTTGCATTGATTGCCTCAGTTCCTTCATATGCCTGTAGTCAGCTTGCTGCTTTGGTAGGACTAGATGTCTAAGATAGATTGACTTACTCATCTGAGGCATTGGCTGTGGGAACTGGGCTTCTTTCTTCCTTTGGTTCTTCATTACTGTGGTTCATCATAGAATAACAGTCCCATTTTCCCAAAGAACAAGGCAGAAAGCAGACTAATTTATGTTCAGTCTCAAAAAACATCTGACACCAGTTCATCACATTTTATTGATCACAGTCCTAAAGGTATTTTATATTAAAAGGTAGAAAATAAGTTGGGCATAGTGGTGCACATCTGTAATCCCGCTCTGGGGAGGCTGAGGCAGGAGGATCCCCTAGTACTCCAGGTCACCTTGGACAACATAGTGAGTTCAAGGTCAGCCTGAACTACATACCAAGATCCTATCTCAAAAAAAGAAAACACAAAATAAACATACAAAAAATACAAAATATACCTAACTAATTTAAGGAAAATTCTTTATAGAATTTGTGACTATTTTAACTATGATATCTAATTTATATGTATAATCAAAAATATAATTAGTTTTTCTATTATATGCCTACTATAACAAAAAGTCAGTGTTATAACAAAAATTAATATATTAGTTTTATCATATTTGGGCTGTAGATAAACTGTTAATTTGAGATATTCCTATTCAACATCAACATCATTTTAATTGATTTTTTAAAGAAATCATGGAGAATATGTGAATCACACACTATTTTGCTAACCCCATAAACACCACAAAGATACAGATAATGAGTTCCAGTTTAGTCAGAATTGTCTAACCAAACAAAGCTTTAAAAAACAATTTTCCTTCAAATGTGATTTTAAAAAAGATATAATATGTGCTTCTTGGTAAACTATTTGTAATCAAAATCAAGAGCAAAGTATAATTTTGAAAAGATAAAGTGTAAATTCTTAAATAGTGAGAGTTTGCTTTATCTAATTGTTCTTTACTTTTGTGTCCTCCTTTTTCAAATATATACACTACTTCTTAACTAGGGAAAATAAAATTTGCACAGATATATACAGATATATGAATGTGTGTGTGTGTTTGTGTGTGTGTGCTTGTGTAAGTTTGGGATAATTCAAAAATACAGGGAATGTCCATTAGAAAAGAATAAGTTAAATTCATGGCAATAAATGTACTTTTTAAAAATGATGGATCTTTCATGGTAGATTAGTTATTTTAAAAGCTTTCTATTTTATAGATAATAATAAAAATATTTATCAAATGTAAAGGAACTATCCTCTTATGTTAATGCATTATTTTTTAGATTAGTATTTAAGGATTAGGCATGAAGAAAATTACACACCATAAAAAAATTACATTTTAATATAATAATTACAGGAACTGAATATAACTGTATTGGGTTTGGGGGACATTTTAGATGTAAGCCATAACAAATGTTCCTTTATTATTTTATTAAAAATGTTTGCAGTACATTAAATTTACATTCATCTTGGGAAGGTGGTGTATGTACACAACATATCTCATATCTCCCTCTCTCCTTCTCTAAATCCCCTTTGCCCATTTCATTCCTATTATTATCTTTAGTTCATGTTTATGACATAAAATCCTTATATTTATTGTGTATATTTGGTACATGTAACTGAATTATCTAAAGTCCTTTTACTTCCTTTACCCTTGTCTCTCTCCCTCATCTCCTGTTCCATATCCTCAAATTTTATTATCTCTTCATCTCTACTTTGCCTTATTCAAACGAGAGATAATGCATGGTTTAAGTTTTGTGTATGATTTATTTCACAATTGTACTTTTTGAGTGTGTCCATTATTCCTACAAATGTCTTAAATTTATCCTTTTTTATAGCTTGTGTAATATTCTACTAGTCCACATATTCTTTATATATATTCATCATTTTGATATGCATACAGGCTGTTTCTAGGATTTAGATGTTATGACTTTTACTGTTCTAAACACTGGTATGCATATTCACTGTAATATGATGCCATTAGATGTTTTGCAAATATACCTAGAAGGGGAATAGCTGGGTCAAATGGAATTTTTAATTTTAATCCTTTGAGAAATTTTAATAAAAGTTCTTTTAATTTATATTCCACCCAACAATGCAGAAGGAATCTATTTTCACTGTATCTATGCCAGCATTTGCTATTCTTTGATTACTTAATGATTGCCATTTCTGGTGTAAGATGAAATTTTAGCATTGTTTTAATTTGTGTTTCTCTAATAGCCAGAGATGTTGAACATTTTTCCATAGTTTGTTAATCATTTGTAGTTCCTTTTTTTTTTTTTTTTTTTTTTTGTACCAGGGATCAAACTCAGGACCTTGCGCTTGCAAGGCAGGCACCAGAACCACTGAGCCCTCATTTGTAGTTCTTTTTCTTAAAACTGTCTATTCAGGGCTGGGGATTTAGCTCAGTGGTGCTGCCACCCAATGTCCAGAGTTTGATTCCCAGTACCAAAAAAAAAAAAACCTGTCCATTCATTTCATTTGCCTATTTCTTGATTGAATCTTTTACTTTGAGTTGTCTAAATTTTTTAGTTATGTATATATTATATATATTATAATATCTATTTTATAGATATTATTTCTCAGCCTGAGTAATAGCTGTCAAAAATATTTTATCATTCTGTAGGTTGTCTCATCACTCTAAGTTCCTTTTGCTATGCAGAAGTATTTTAGTTTAATACAGTCCCCTTTATTTGTTCTTTCTGTTATTTTTCATATAATTGGAGTTCAGAAAATTATTGCCTACACCTATGACTTCAATTTATTTACCTATTTAATCCCCAGTAAGTTCACTATTTCTGTTTTAATGGATTTTTGATCCATTTTGATTTTAGTTGTGTATATGGTGAGAGATATTGGTCCAGCTTAAATCTCCTGCGAATATATCTCCAATATTCCCTATTGTATCTCGAGTACTTTGAGTTTCCTTATTAGGTTATTTATGAACTCACTTTGTTTTACTAAGATGAGCATTGATTTCAATATACGTCCCTCTTAGAACTGTATTGCTTGTGACACAGAGGTTATGCTGTGCTGTATAGGCAATGTCATTTCCTTTCAAAAATAATTTAGTTTCTTCCTTGTTATATTCTGTTACCCATTGGGTGTTCAGAAGTCTTATTGAGTTTGCAAATGCTTCTAAATTCTCTGTGGTTTTTCTGTGGTTGATTTCTATTTTCATTGCTCAGTGGTCTGATAGTAAACATGGAGTGATTTCAATTCTTTTATATTTATTTAAGCAGGCATCTTGACTAGTATGTGATCAATTTTGGATAGTATTACATGTGCTGCATAGAAGAATATATTCTCATTATAGTATGGTAGAAAACTGTGGATATCTATTATGTCCATATGATCAAGGGTGTGGGTCACCTCTGGTATTTCTTTATTGATATTTTGTTTATACCTATCTGTGAAAGTGAGGTATTGAGATCACCTAATATGCTTGTTAGTATTTATTTGATTTTAATACCTAATATTATTCATTTTATGATGATAGGTGCTCCAATATTCAGTGCATATGTACTTACCAGTATTCTCTCTTCTTTTTGGGTTATTCCTCTAACTAGTATGTAGTGACTTTATTTTCTGATCAGTTTTAGCTTGAAGTTTACTTCATCTATGTTTAGAATTGCTACTGCTACCCTTGTTTTGGGGGTCCTGGTGCATAAATATTATTTTCAATTCCATTCATTATGGAATTTGTAAAACTATTAGCAATGACAACTCTTTGTTTTAGAATGCATAAATATATGTATATGCTAGATGATACAGAATTTAATAAATCTTATATAAAAATTAAATATAAAGTTAGATATA
>NW_004624748.1:24481010-24515829 GCF_000247695.1 Heterocephalus glaber | reverse complement strand
ATACATTTTAAAGTTTTAAATATAGTTATTAATATACTTTATTTAAATAGTTATGTAATTTTTAAAAGAACATAACTTACTTTTGCCAATACATCTTACTAAAAACCTTTATATAAACTGAATTGTCCTAGTTTCTATCAAAGTATATATGTGAAATATGCCAATCACCAATATGTGATTTAAAATATTAAAATGCATATTGTTTAGTAAATTTGAAGCATCTCTTTTCAATAAAATATTTACTTAATAGCTAATATTTTATTGTTTTTACTAACTTTAATAATAAAAGCCCTTCTCATTCCAAATAATGTCTCAAATCAATAGTTATTTAAAAATGGAAAATTATTGGAAAAGATTTAATGATTAATTTAATTATATTCTACAAATAATTTTCTTGGTGATTACACAATTGCATTAAACAATACTGAATAGACATTGCATTCTCTATTTTGATCAATAAAACAAGAAAAGATATAGAATTATGTTTAAGATTAATTATTTAATTATGTATTCTTATATTTATAATTTTATAATGTCAATTAGTAGTGTGTTTTGCTCTTAACTTTAAATGTATTTTCCAGTAAAGTGATCAGCATTTTATAATGTTTTATGGATATACATGATCTCACAAGTAGCATCAAATTCTCGTAAAAATCTGTTTGTATTTAAATGAAACACTGATTTGAAGAGATACTGAATCATTAAACCTGTGGTTCTGAGATTAAAAGTCAACCAATTTTATTTATTTATTTATTTATTTATTTATTTATTTATTTAGGTACCGGGGATCGAACCAACCAATTTTATATGTTAGAATTAAGAGTTTAGTGGCTGGGGATTTATCTCAGTGGTTCCTCCACCTGCCTCACAAGTGCAAGGACACGAGTTCTATCCCTGGTACCACAAAAAAAAGAGTTTAGTGAATCTAGGTAAAATTACAGTAGAAAGTGGTGAATAAGTCTTAATACAAACAAACAAGATGGAGCTAGACATCTAGATTGTTTCAAATCTCGGGTTCATTAACTTGTCCCTAAAAGTATATCTGCTTCATGAATATTCCAAAAGATTTACATGAGTACATAGCTCCAATGGTATGTGCTATGCAAAATGTATCTATTATTATTAATAAATATTTATTTGAAAATGAGAGAACATTTCAGTTTTACACATTGTGGCTTTTGGACAAATTTGAAATTTAAGTTACTTACATAAGCCAGCAAGCTGTACTGTGGGCAAGATCTGGCCCAATTCCTGGTTTTGGAAATGCAGTTTTATTAGAAAACAGCCTGTGCCCATTCATTTATGAATTGTTTATTGCTGCTACTGCTCTACAATAGAAGAACTGAAAAGTTGGAACAGACATTATGAAGCCAAATTTTGGGTTACTTTCTGGCCTTTATACAAAATTCTACTGAGCCCTGGTATAAACAAATATTTTTAAAGAATATTTTAGCCAGTAAGGAGAATATTGCTACACAATATACTAAATATGAATAAACCCTGTGTTTGAAATGTTCTGTGGTTTTAATTCTTATAAATCACAATGGCTGCAATATCAACAATGTTGATTTATTTGACATTTTCTGAGAAATTTTGTGGGGTATTTTTTCTTGTTTTTGACTTTGATGATTGAACCCAGGACCTCATGCGTGCCAAGCAATTAATGTACCACTGAGCCACAACCCTGGTTCTTGGTTTCTTTGTAATCTTTATCTCCTTTTTTCATGTCTATGTTCTATATCATAGATTGTGTGTGTATGGGTGTGTGTGTGTGTGTGTGTGTGTGTGTACATGAGTGCACACATGTACATGCATTCCTGGGGATTGACCTTAAGGCCTTTGCACTGAAATACATTCCCAGTCCTTTATTTATTTATTTATTTATTTATTTATTTATTTATTTATTTTGAGACTGGAGCTTGCTGTGTTGTTCAGACTAATGTTAACTCCCAGTTGGTAGTGTCAGAATTAAATTGAATTATAAGGATGACTCGTAGAATGGGTAAATTGCTTGTTGTGAGGGTAAACCCCACACCATATATTCTGATGTCAAAATGAAGGGTTCTGTATTGTATGAGACTAGAGTATGAGAAAAAGTTTAACTGTATTATAAATTACAAATGTAGAACATTCTAAGGAAGGCAAAACTACAGATATTGTGATAAATCAATGATGAGAAGTTAGAAACTTTCCTACCAAAATCAATAATGTCAGGAATGTATTCTTTCAACACTACTTTCCAATATTCTGCTTATTTCCTAGCTAACACAATAGAAAAGACAAAAATGATGAGAAAAGAAAAGATAAATATGTTGGAAAAAATAAATTAAACTTTGTTTGCAAGTGAAGTATGCTAAAATATTTTTTTTATTAAATTCTTTTATTGGCACATTGTAGGTATACAACACAATTACATTTTTCATTGGGAACTTGTACCTTTACATGATGCATCTTGGTTCTTATTTTTTCCCCATTCCTAGCCCGCCCTTCACCCCCTCCACCCTTCCCTATTTACAAAGACTTTATTTCCATTTTTTCCATTTCTCATCATTTTTCCTTTCCCTTCTTTCCTTTCCCCTGCCCCTCCCACTACCCCTACGGACCTTTTCTTCCTATTTTACATTATCGATTAAACTCTTCAATGAAATTGAAAGGGAAGCAGTACTCCCAAATTCATTCCTGGAAGCAACCATCACCTTGATCCCCAAAGCAGAGAAAGACCCAACCGAAAAAGAGAACTATAGGCCAATCTCACTAATGAACATAGATGCAAAAATCCTTAATAAGATACTGGCAAACAGAATGCAGAAGATCATCAAGAAGATCATCCACCTGATCAAGTGGGATTCATCCCAGGGATGCAGGGATGGTTCAATATACGCAAACCAATCAATGTAATACATTATGTCAATAGAGCCAAGAACAAATATTTTTAAAAGAACAGAAAAATAATAACAGAGATATCACTGTTGCAGGAGGCAGGACTAATATACAAAAGTTCATCATATTCCACTTCCCCAGCAACAAACAAGCAGAGTTTGAGGAAACAAACTACTACATATTTACATTAGCTACTGCAAAATTAAAATACTTTAGTCTATATTTAACTACATATATATACTAAATTATGACCCATGTATATAAATAGATGATATTTATCTATCTATATATGATCTATATGAGGGAACTTACTGAATTAATAGAGAATTACTTTAAAAATATGTATATTATATTTTTAGAAAAAGTATTTCTCCACAATACATGAAAAGCAGTAAGTAAAGAATAATCATATAACACAAAGAACAAATGTCTCTTCATTTCTAATTTTCAAAAAACTTGCAAAATTGCTTTAAATCTATATTAGTTATTTTTCCATTGTCAGGATAAACTACTCAGCACTCATACTTTAAAAGAGGGAAGACTTGTTTTGGCTCATGGTTTTCTAAGGATTTAATCCGTGGTTGCTTAGCTCCAAGCAGAATGGCAAGGCTGAAAAACATGAGACAAGAAAGATGCTTAACCCATGGGAAGCAGGAATTAAGAAGAACAGAGAGCAGCTGGGGCAAAGAATGTACTCTTCCAGGTCATACGCCCAGTGATCTGGCACTTCCACTATGCCTGATCTTTAAAAAGTACAGTCAGGTATGAAATTGTCAATGGAATTACAGGCAGAAATCACTGGAATATCTTGTCTTGAATCAGTAGCTACAGATATTCAGGTAGAAATAGTTTGAAGATTAAAATATGACACATTCCTTAATAGATATGTGACATGAAAGTCATCATTCCCCTTATTTAATTCCTAAACTTTAGAAGAATGTAATGAAATGCTAAGCAAGCAGATAGTATGGCTAATGTTACTTCCAATCTAAATTCACTGTTACAATAAATCTATTTGTTAGGCAAGACAAAAAAGTTTTATGTATTAAGTTTATGGATAAATTACTACTATTTGAATGTAAATTACTTATCGAGAGAGGAAGAGAAAGAAAATTAAAGTTATAGTGAGGTGGTAAAAACATAGGTTTTAGAAAATGATCTTGTGCTCTTACTCTATTTCTATCATTTATTAACTGCATAACCTTGGCCAAGAAACTTTATATGTGGCTCGATTATCTTTATAAAAGATTGTATTGAGTAATTGCTTTATAGGTGATAGAGTTTTAGGGAATTAAATAGGTTAATATATGAAATGTTCAAATTATGACCAAACATTAAAAATTAAAAATAATTAGTTATTAGTATTAATTACCCTCATGCATCCATTCTAGGAAGATGTTAATTATTAAAACAGCTGTGGACATTATTATTATTCCCCAATAAAGGTAAATATATAATATATAAGTAAAAAAAGATAAAATAAGGAAGAAAAAAGAAAGGATGAGAGAGAGAGAGAGAGAAATTGAGTTATTTTTAAAGACATGCCCATCATTTATGTGGAGAGTTTCTAGATACCTAAAAATGTTGTTTTTGGTTTTGTAAGAATTTTAATGTACTTCTTAATAAAAGTACTTTTGAATTTTTTTCATGGTTTTGAATCCTAGACATAAGTACAATAAAGGGTTTTATTAGCCAGGAGGCAAGGAAAGAAAGAAGGAAGGAAGGAAAAATAAGAAAGAATGAAAGAAAGGAGTGAAAGGAGGGAGGGAAGGAGGAGAGAAAGGGAGGCAGGATATGAGTACAGACATTGTGGTATAGGAAATTGAAGAATCGAGAATTCCTATCCAGGTATGCCTGACTACACAGTAAAAATTCCCTTCTAACTCCACAGCTACTACTCAAAGTCTAATTTTGTGTATGAAAGTTGTTCTCATATTGCTATGTCATTTGACTTTTTTACTGTTGCTATAATTTTATATAAATTAGAAGATGAAACCTCTGGAAGGATCAGGATAGGAAGAATAATAAATTTAAGCACATAAATTAATTCTTTATATATTATCATGTTGAGCTTCATTACATGTCTTTGAATGGGTATTTACAGAAAAGAAAAGGTAAAAGACTCACAAACTCAAACACTTTAAGTGTTTAGATCCAGGCCTTTTGAATCAAAGTAGCAGGTCCTTTCCAGTAAAACAGCTTTGAAAAAAATCACTCTCTATTTTTTAAAAGGAGTCACACAAACACATTAATGTATATTATATAAATATGCGTATACATACACATTAAAGGATTGACATATAAATATTCACATACAATATTTATGAATACTACATACAGTGGTACCTTAGTTCATGAACTTCATTTTTTCCACAATTTTGGAAGAGATGGCCACTTTTGTGTTTGTGTGAGAAAGATGATCGCAGTTGCCTGATGCAGAGTTTGCAAACAAAAACAAAATTTTGCCAAACCCTTTTGTTTGGGAACTAAACCAAATTGTTTGCAAACAAAAGCGTTAGTGCACTGAGGTATCTCTATATACTTATACACACATTTATATGTAAAGATTACAAGACTGCAAGACAAAATAATTGTGCCTCAAAAATGTCCATGTCCTAACACCCAGAACCTGTGAATATTTAACCTTATGTGGCAAAATTTATGTTGCTACTGGGCTAAAATTATGCAATTGAAATAAGGAAATTATTTTATATTTACTTTACAGGTCTAAACAAATTGACAGAGTTTTTGTAAAAGAACAGCAAGAGAGTCAGAGACAGAGATCAGCAGAGGATGGAGAATTGAGGATGGTGTATTTTAAGTTCTGAAGATAGAGGAGGGGTAGAAAACCAAAGAATACAGTCTAGTAGCTGAAAAAAAACAAGGACACAGACTGTACACTACAGATTTCAGAAGGAAAACAACCCAGCCAATTATTTTGGAACTCTGATTCTGCAACTGTATTACAATAAATGTGCTTCTTTAAGTCACTAGTTTGGTGGGAATTTGTCACAACAAATTTTGTTACAGTACAAATAAGGAACTAACACTGTAACAGATAATCAATGATTGGAAAGATATGTAGATGTTTCTAAGGGAGTTTTAGATTAGCAATTAAACAGATAATTGGTTCCATATTTTTAATGTAGTGCAATGTGGTAAGTGCTATGGTCATTATCCTATTTATCTCTCTCCTAATTTTTCTACATAGCATGTGCCAACAAATGATGTCTTCATTTTTATTTGTCATTTCCCCCTACTGCAATAGATATTTAATAGCGGTAAGTATGTTTTCCTGTTTTCTCAATGTGTGAAATCCCTGGCCAAACGGCTAACGTAGGTCTGACACATGTTTATTGCTTCAGTGAACAAAGTCTAGAATATATGCAAGAGTATAGATGAAAGGTATTAAGCACAGAAAAATCATAAACAGGAGGAGGGTGATTTTCCATTTGTTATTCAAGTTTTTTTCTTCCTACAACTGTGTTCTTGGTCTAGTTTTAATGTCTTACATAGCAAGGCTGAACTAGGCATTGCTAACTATATTTTCAAAAAGTAAGAAAGACTAGTGCCTGACCATGAAGGGCGAATATAGGTCCTAGTATTATAGAAGAAAGAAAGAAAGCAGAAAAAGGCATATAATTAGAGATGGATAAAATGTAGCTATTAGGTTTTCAATGCTCACTACCATTCACTTAAAGTATATCCCTGGAAATAGTGGAAAATGATTTTTGATAGATTTTGTTAGTTCACACTATTATAGCCAAAGGAAAGCATTATCAAAAGTATTCAATAAGATGCTTTTTGCACTTAATAATTTGTTTGGAAATCAGTATCATAACTGAAGAACATTGAACTTCAGTGAAATGTAGATCCATCTTTAACCTCTAGAATCATTATTTCCTACTATTTCCACTATTGTAGCTATTTAATAAGTGACCTCATTATGTTTACTTTAAAGATTCACTGTAAGTAAGAAAAGTATATAAAACACCTGGGAAATATAATTTTGTATACATTCAATGTAGTAGTTAATATTACCCATTCCACACTTACTTAGTGAAACAGGGTTTTAAAAGTCATTAAATTGCCCAGGCTGGGATGAAACATTCAGTCCTCTTGCCTCACCCTCCTAGTGTTGGGATTATGCCCATGTAATTTTATGTAAAATCTAAATATCATTTTCAGCATCACAAATACATTTTAAAAAGTTAATTTCAATGTGTAACGTAACTAATGCAACTGGAAAAAATAGATCTTAACCTTTACCTCCTTTTTATATCCAGTGTAAAAGCTAGCCACCTTCTCTCTGTGCTTCTCCAAGTGACAATGTTCCTCAGTTTCATATCCATGGCAATTCACTTAGGTATACTGTCACTCAGGGCTCATTTAAAATGTACTATAAAGGAATAAACAAACAAGATAACTAGTTTCAAGAGTTCTTTTGTAGGTTGTACACATTGTCTGATGAAATAGCTTGCATTTATTTATTTAATTTATCTATCTATCTATCTATCTATCTATCTCAGTGGTCCTACAACTAACACACTAGAGCAAGTTTTGACTAGTCAGCAGTTGTTACTGACTTTGATCTATTTTGTGACTCTTTGTGTGCAAGTTGTTTCTTTAAAGATAAATCAAGTGAGTTATATACCCAATTAGTTCCCTTCAGTGTATGAAAACATGAAAAAAAGATAGCCTGCAAACTCCCCTCACATTTGTTTTCATGTCTAAAATGGGAGTCCCATCTGCTGCTTTCTACTTCTCATGTCTTTATTACAGAACAAAGCAGGATAATTTGCTGTTGGTATTTATTATGTAAATGTCTCAGAGACTAATAAGAAGGACACAAATTTATTGAGAGATTTGTAATTATTTCTGATAGCCTCCCTTATGACAATTGAATTCAATAAAACCTCTTATGGAACGCAAAATCCTGGACATGTGCAATGGGCTAAAAGTTTATGTAACCTCAAACTTATATGTTGAAATACAAACCCTTAATTTGGTGGTACTAGAAGATAAGGCTTTGGAAAGTAAATAGGTAATGACAGCAGAGTACTCAGCAATGGAATTAGGGTGGTTATAAAAAGGGACTCCAGGGTGCTTTCTCACCCAATTTCTACCATGTGACAACACAATGAGCAGATAGCAGCCCTTACCATAGCAACAGACCCTAACCAGCACCCAACCAACTTGCATTCTGATACAGAATTCATTTTTTTTGGAAAAATAATATAATTTAAAAAAAATTAATTTTATTAGTACATTTTAGGTGTACAATATAAGGACATTCATCACTGGAAACTTGCACCTTTACATAATCTCTCTTGGTTCTTATTTTATCCCCATTTCCCTGTCCTCCATTCAACCCCTCCATCCCTCCCTATTTACAAAGACTTTGTTTCTATTTTTTCATTTTCTCATATTAATTCCATTTCCTTCTTTCCTTTCCCCTACCCCTCCCACTTCCCCTTCCCCTTTGCCCCTTTTCTTTCTATTTCACATTATCTATTATACCTTTTAGTCCTTATTTACACTTTCAGTTTCTCACACTAGAGAAACTATTCGATATTTACACATGCATATCCTATTTATTTCACTTAAGAGTATGGCCTCAATGTGCATCCATTTAGCTATAAATGTCTCTAATTTCTCATTTTTATGGATGAGTAGTACTGCATTTTATAAAAGTATAAACATTTTCTTTATCCAGACTCCAGTTGATGGGCAATTGGGCTGCTTCCAAGTTTTAGCTATTACAAACTGTGCTGCTATGAACATGGGTACCATATATTACTGTGGTATGATTCTTTTAATTCTTTGATACAGAATTCTGATAAAGAAACCTGAATGGACTAAGGTAATATGCTGTGAAAAAAACAATGTTCAAGATCTGTAATGGTTTTGTATGTTATTCAAATTTCCAGGAAAATAATGTTTAAAATGTTATTTGAGTCATTATGTATGCCTCTGTCATCTTGTACCAGTACGTAAGGGGAAAAATTGTAAACATGGGAGAAAACCAATAATAAAATCCATTTTACCCAAAGACACCTACATAAACCTTTGGATTTTGTATTTCACATCATATGTTAAAAATAAAATGAAAATTGCAACTAAGTGAGCATAGACTAATTGGATGTTAATATTTAAATATGATTATCTTATACTAGTATTTCTACATTTATTGAAAGAAGATAATTATAAAACATAGATCAGATTTTGCTTAGCATTTTTCAGTGATCTTTAACACTACTGTTTTTGCACCATTAACTGATGATACAAAACCAGAACTTTGTATTTTTAACTGGTATACTTTAGCATTGTACTTTATTTACAAGTCATTATCCTAGGGTAGGTCCCAAATCAAGATGCCATCTTGTTAAAATGTTCTTTTGGCCTGAAACCCAAAGAACATTTGTGAACTTCATGTTAATGTTACCATTTTTCTAATGTAAATGTTTGGCAAAGAAGGGAACTACCTGCCTGAAATAATCCCTTCAGGTTTTAAACCTATAGCTTTTCTGATACTTTGAACATGTGTTCCACTTTGGAATAGAAGTGATAAGCTTTATTTTATATTAATATCTAAACTACAAAACTTAATTACAAATTAAGACTCTCCAGCCTCATAACACTATGTTGAGGTGAGGTTAAATCAGATAAAGTTACTAAAAGGATGGTAAAAGTTGACAAAACTTCATTTGTCAAAAGAAAATGTCAAATGAAAAAGAATGTAGCCAATCCAGTCTCAGTGGGATCTTGACTTTAAATGAAAATATGGCATATAATTCTCAGGTGAAAGGTAGCCTCCTATTCCAATTTTCAAAGGAAATGTAATAGCTCAATTCACTGAGGTTCCTCTAAATAATGAGGCTTTGTTCATTGATGGAATCAAAACTAAGCTGAATCCCAGAGGTACACTGGGGTGCTGCTCACTTTTAATCTCATCTGTACCTATATAGAACTGAAAACAGAGGTTGGCAATATATTCAAAGTCAAAGCCATTCTCTTAGCTTTGTCTGATATTTTTCTTAATGTGTCTATTGCATTTTTATTGGCTTTAAGGTATTGCCAATGACCTAGGCATTTAATCTGTTGACTTGGAAAATCACAGAGTGCCAGAATAAAGACTTTGCTCTTTAGGACTGTGAAATGTACACACAAGTCATGGACCCTGGTCACATTTTCAAATTTAATCGTTAGGCATCATTCTCTGATGAAATCTCATGACATTAAAATGCTGACTGAATTTTAGTTTTCCAGAAATTCACCATTTGTACATAACTAAAGACATAGCAACACATATACCGTCTTCACCAGGCCCAATGTACACAGCTTCATGCTTGTGATTAAATCTGTACTGCAAACTTGAAAATTTTTCCAAAAGTAACCTGGTTTTCTTAACAAGAGGCACCATACTGTGTAATACACTGCTACTGACACTCCTGGCAGATTGATAAAATCCAACTTTTGGTTCTCTTTCTCAAGGATACTAGTGGCATCTCATTATTATTGATGTTGTTTCTGTTCATGTTTAATCAGTCAAATCTAAACTGGGACCTTTGAAATTCTGTTGACTTTCTGATTGTTTTTCATCTGACAATAATTTACCTTATATTGCCATTATCATTCAGTTGTGAATGACAACCAAAATATTTAATGAATCTTTTCTAAATATTTTTATCCTTAGGCATATGAAATTTTGAGGCTTAACATACTTAACCATGAATGCAAAATGATTTTTGATTCTCCCTCTAAACTCCACAAAACTTTTTTTCTTTAATTAATTAATTTTATTGGTACATTTTAGATATAAATAATGATCACATTCATCATAGGGAATTTGTGATTCCACATGATATATCTTGATTCTTTTTTCCCTCCCCTCCCTTCAACCCCCCCTCCCCTCCTTATTTACAAAAGCCTTGTTTATATTTTTTCTTTGTTTTCTCTTTTTTATTTTCCCTTCCTTCCTTTCCCCTTCTCTTCTTGCTAGTCCCCTTTCCATTTAAACATTATCTTCCTATTTCACAATGTCTATTATGCATTTTAGCCCTTATTACAATTTCAATTTGTCACACCAGAGAAACAATGTGATATTTACCCATATCTGTCCAATTTAATTCACTGAAGAGTATGGTCTCAAGGTGCATCCTTTGACCTAGAAATGTCTCAATAAAAGTTTTTAAAGTGTTTTGGCCAGTGTTTTTGTGGCAGAGAGAACATTTCATTTTGGATACTTTACCTTAAAAATCAATTCTCCCTAACATTTGCACACAATTTATGACATTAATTCTGTGTTAGCTACAGAGATTCTTTCCTTAGACTGACATGCTCCCAGATAATAATGACTATCTGATTAAATAAACTATAATATATGGAATATACCTAATAGGTCTTATTAAGTTTTATACAGATGTCATGACTTTATTCTACCTCATACTTTTCTACAAAGGCTTAGGTCAGTGTAGGGTAAGTTTGGAAAAAGGAAATGGAGTCACAGCTATTAAAATAGAACACATCAATTTTTGAGCTATCAAAAGAGAATAACAACATTAATATCTAAAATACAAACAACTTACAGTACATCCCAGTGGTATCTGAGAAGAAACGAAGTTAAGGATACCCATGTTTTATAATCACCTCTGGGGTCCTCTTCTCAGAGAAAAGTGCTCCAGTGCAGCTTTGGGAATATTTATAAGTACTTTAAATTTAACTAACTGTGGATCTTGCATCCTAACAATGTGGCTATGATCTCAATTTCATTACCATTCTCTCCAATGGCAAAGTTGCTCCAAAGTATAATGAACCCTGCAAGGGATGGCCTGTCTTAGCCCCCAAGTATCTCTGCTATGGATGAGAGAATGGCCTAAACTTCATCCTTGTGAGGCAAGCTGACGTTTGGGCAATTGCTAACACATTCTCACTGAACCTATATTCACATCTTAGGAAAACAGGACAGGATAATATAGAGGGTTAAGGAGAAAGCCACCTAAATTTTTCAGTTAGACCCTGATGTGAGGCCTAGGATACTGTAGTTGACATTATGCTTCTGCTGGGTATCCTTTTGATAACAGCATTAATTGAATGATACATGAGAAAAATAAATTGGCTTTGGTTCCAGCCTCTATTAGTCAGGTTAATCAAACACATTTTCTCATGGGAAAATTAACCAGAAGTAAAACAAAAATATAGGCATGACATTGAAATGTTGTTGAGATGCAAATCTCAATGAGTAGAGATTACTTCTGTACATCGGTGAGTCACTATCTTCTAGACTACAATTTCAAAGAATTTTATACAATAGCTATCCTTTATTGCCCACAAAATATTTGTATTTTTCATTATTCTTCAGATATAACTTACTACATCTAAAGGTGTTAACTGGCCCTTTGCATGAGTGAAGAAAACTTGTGAAAACAACAAAAATACTCTAACTATCACTACTTCTGTAAATATTAAACTGTACCACTCTGACCTAACAGTCTCCTGATTCTACCAGCAACCATTACATCATAAAACTGTTTTCTCAACTTGACACCAAGGTAAAAATTTTACATCCCTTGTAGTTCTTCCCAAATCTGATAAAAGATTTGTATTGAGTATGCATGAAAGAATTTCAATACTCAAATTCAAGAAAATAAATAACCCACTGAATTAACAAATGTAAGAGATGGTTCACCAAAATAAGGTTTACAAGTGGCAAATAGACATATAGAGTGAACTTCAATGTCACTAGTCAGTAGGAAAACATCACTTAAAACCAAATAATTTGAAATTCTAAACTTAAAATTACTGAGCATTCTGAAACAATGTACCATTGTTTGGTGAGATAATATAGACAGTTTGTAGAAGAGTTAGACAATCTCTTTTAAAATATAAAGTATATTGACTTTGTGTTCAAGGCCTTCCTCCACCATCAATTCTCAGAGATAATTGAAATGTCTATATAAAGAATTGTAGAAGAATGTTCATAAGAGTTTTACTTTTAATTGCCCCCAAATTAAATGTCTGCTAACACATTAAAAAATAAATTGTGGGATATTTATACATGATATACTTCAGAATAATAATAAAGGAAACACCTATTAACAAACAAAGAATGTTGATGAATTCCAAAATAATGATGCTGAGATTCAGGTACAGAGGAATACACTATGAGAAGTTTTGGCATGTACATAGGAAAACATCTCAAAACTTAAAAACTTGTCAAAAATAGGATTTATATAGAGAAATATGTTAAATTATACATTTTACATATATATAGTTTACTTATGTCGATTATATTTCAATAAAGCTATTTAAAATTTATACTTTCACTTTCCATTATTTCCCCTTGGAAGTTACTGTTTTCTCTTTATCACACATTTCTATATCTGGAGTTAACTAAAGGTCATTATTTAAAATACATATTCTAAGATCCTTGTGAGAAGACTATGTCATATCATAGGATGGTCTTGTAACACAGCCTTGTCTTCACTCACCATCTCCACCTTACTCTGATTGATATGACATGACCTATACCACTTAATTTTTCCAAGTTAATCACAGAGAAATTAAACATTTTAAAAACTATGATGCTTAATTCATGAAATTATCATAGTAAAGTTCACATTATCTCCAAATGGCCACTCATAATTTAGGCTTTGGGTAATCTTCCCATAAATACACTGCTTTTAGTGAAGAACTGTAGCTCCTTCAACTATTTATCTTTAAAAACCATACATTTAATAGTGATGACCATATCTGGTATTTTTCCTTGAATAGATAACATAAGTTGTCTTCTTATTTTGCCATATTTGTCAGCTTTTCTATTGCTGAGACAAAATACCTGACACAGTCTAAAGGAGGAGAGATTTATTTTTCCTCAATTTTTCAGAGATTTCAATGTAAGGCTCCTAGGCAGAATCAACATGGTGGAAGAGGCTAGAAAAAGAAAACAGCTTAACTCCTAGTGGCTGGAAGTAGAAAGAGCCGGGAAAAGTCAGAGCTACAGTTACACACCCTCCAAAGTCATGCTGCGACTGACCTACCTCCCTCAAAAGGACTCTACCTCCTAACACCACATACAATGATGGGCTCATCAGTGAATTAATCCACTGATATGCCTAATACCCTAATGATCTAATCATTTTTAAAAATTAATTTTAATGGTACAATGTAGATATAGATAGTGATCACATTTATCATAGGGAATTTGTACTTGCATATTATATTAGTTGATTCCTCTTTTATCCCTATTCCCTTCACCTCCCTTCAACTGCTCTTCCCCTCCTTATTTACAAAAGCTTTGTTTAAAACCCCATCTGTAAACACATGAGAGTTTGGGGCAACATTTTAGTTCAAAATCATAAAATTCTGCCCCTGGGAATTTTTGTCTGCAAATCTCATGTTCACTTTATTATGCAGAATCCATTCAGTCCATCCTCAAGAGTCATCAGTCCAAATAATTCTAGCATTACTCAAAAGTCCAAGTACAAAATTTCTGAGATTCAAGACAAACTCTTAGCTGTGAGCTTTTATATAAATAAAGTTTAAAAAAACTAAATACTTCCAATACACGATGGAACAGGGTAAACATTCCTATTCTAAAAGGGAAGAATATGGGATTAGAAATGAATGAAACAAAATCAAGACAGAAACCCAGCAAAGCAAACAGTAAAACCATTGCTCCACATTAAGAATCTGGAGGACTTTTTGGCAAGATGTGGTCTCCTAA
This sequence comes from Heterocephalus glaber, assembly GCF_000247695.1. The sequence goes on along the minus strand of NW_004624748.1, from coordinate 24,501,224 downwards.
TGTTGCCCCTTTGGTCTTGCCAGTTGCGGTCCTTTTGGCTTCTCTCTAAGGCTGGCTCTTCTTGCTGCTTCTGACCTGCTTTGGCTGACATTCTGTGTTACTGATGTCTACAACATGCTGGGGTATCCACGTACAGTTTCATGGATTATACTGTCAGTTACACTTGGTAGGGATGTGACCCTGCCACACCACACCAGTTGGGCTCCTAGTTCTCTCCCAGAAATCTAAGCGCAAGGCTCCAAGACACTATGCCACTTAAATGTATTAGTGATCTCAATTTTATTTATATTTTCAATTATATTCAAGTAAATATTGCACTATTAGATTAAAAGGATAGTATAACTCTTCCATTTTACATGCCTGAAAAATCAGTGCCCTATAAATCATGGCAAGGACCGAAGCTAACAGTAATACTCATGTCCCCTTGGACCATGGCTGTAGAGTACTTGGATGGCTGAAGTTAGAGAAATTCTCCCCTAAATCCCCCCAAATGAGCTGAGTGCCCTGGGGTTCTTTTCTGCAGTATATTTATACTTTTATACTCTTGTGACTGCATGAGTTGGGTTTGGCCAATTCTTGAGATTCACTCAAAGGATCTTTCCTATTTCTCTGGTGCAAATTACTTGGCTTCTTTTAATGTCATTTATCTGTTCAGATACTATATATTCTACTATAGTATACATATACCATAGTATATATATGTAGAATAGGGAGTATATAATATATGTATATTCTGTGGCTCCAACTTTATGTTTTCTTCCTTTCTAGAGAAACTAAATATTTTCCAAATCTTTGAGCTTTAGATTTTGCTTTCAAATTTTATTGTAAATTCATCTGAAAGAAGTGACAGTCTTCTTATTGTGTTGGCTTTAAATTTTCTCTATTAGATTAATTAGTTCTCTTTTAAATTCAGTCATATGCAAAGAAAATGTAGAGAAATTATTGTCAGTATGTTGGACAGATGGCCTCTAGTCCAATTCCTAATAGAGTCAGCATTCCTAAACTAAACCTCATGGGCCTGGCCTTTACTGTCACATTCCTATCAGCATTCTAACCAAGAAGCAGCCATTCAACTCTGCCTTAAACTGCTTTCAGGTTTCTCCAGACTATAACTCTAAATCATTCTGCCCCACCCCCACCCCTGAAGCAATATGGTCTGAAAGGGTTCTGAATTACATGATCAGATAAAATTGCAGTAACAACCACTTCTATGGTAGTAATTCTCAAACACTTAAGTCTTTGGGGGAACATTTTTGATCCGAACTAAAACAGTTGATGATATAAAAATGTTTAATCTGATGATAAATATGTTAGTTTTCCTAAAAATTCACTTCAGTATATTTCAAAATAGACTTCCAGTTGTTGTTGGTTTTTTGGAACAGAATTGTCTCTTGGAACATAAAGTATTTTTCTCTTTATGTAGGGTCCTTAAGAAGGCCATCTGGGATTAAGCTCACTATCTAAGTACAGTTTTCAAAAACTCCAAAGGTTGTCTTTGTTCATCAAGCCAGTTTTTATTTCACTACTCGATGTGTTGTTTGCCGAAGAAGCAACTATTATCTCAGTATTGTACACCAAATTACTCTTCATTGGTATTCTTGCCCTTAATGGCAGAAAATTTTGTGCCTTCATTATAATGGCTTCCCTGTAATTTCAAATGCTCTGTGGAAATTCCAGAAAATCACTCAGGGCCACCCCACTTAAGTCCATGATGTTTCACTCAACTAATTTCCAGTGTAGGTATGGAAAAGAAAGTGTGGAAAAGAAAGTCTATTACCTTTGCTATTTTGTAATTCTCATATATTTTAGTCAGATTTTGTACAATTAAGAACATCAGAGAAACTGCCTTGTCTACACTCTAACAGTCTATAATCAGTCAATTCAAACCTGAATTGTACATCGATGAGATGGGGATGTAAAATATGAAATTAGTGGGTATAATTATCCCTCTTCCACTCAGACTAATTTTTCAAGGAATGTGGTATCTCAATGTGTATTTTTGTGCTTCTCTGAGTTTTTACCAATGAATACAATAGATATAAGTCCTGTTTCCTCAGAGGGACAAAAAAATAAATTAGACAATAAATACACATACATATAGTGATGAATAAGAATAGAGTCCATGAGACATTGTGAAAAGAGGAACTTTATTTTTTATGAGGAAAGCAAGATAAATTTTTCTAAAGCAAATATTTTATCAGGACAAAGATAATAGGAAAAAATAAATGCAGAGAACCAGCATTTCAGGAGAGGGTATGAGCTTATATAAATATTCTAGATCTAAAAAAAATATTCTAGAACTAGAAAGTGAGTAACTTATTTAAAATCATCAAAGATGGAAGCAAATAAAAGAAGGAAGCATGTTGGACAAGATGTTGGTGAATTGGACAGGATTCAAGTCATATGGTGTCTTGTATTTCACATTAAAATAGTTTTCCATGTGCAGTGGAAAGACAAATTGAAATATTGTAATTAGTTAAGTATGCCTGGAGTGTTGATGTTAGAGAGATGCCTGTTTATTGTGCGGCCAAAATAGAAAAGTCAGGGTGGAGTGAGGAGAGAGGTTGGAGTTAGGAATTTATTGCATTTGCTCTCTTGGACATAGTGAGTTGAACTGATGTGATGACGTAGCTTTTATAAAAAGGTCAGACTAAGTTTTGGATGCTTGCAACTAAAATTAACGTAATTTGGTAATGGACTAAAATATAAAGGATATGGAAATTTGTGTCAAAAATATTTTGAAGGATTCTGTCTTGAATATTGAGTAAGCATAATAGATGAAGAGAGGATGAAGATTGGTAGGAAGGATATGAGTAGAATTTTGAAAATATTTCATTTGTGGCTTCATTTAAAGCTGGCTAAGTACAGAAGTCAAATGGGCACTAGTATTATGTGAGTGTTTGAGTTTACAAGTGATATCTACTAATTTCAACTTATGAGCAATGATAATGAAAATTAAGTGTTTCAAAATGATGTAAAAATATCTTATGAATCTTCTGAAATGAAATTATTCACTTCACCAATCATTTCCAAGAAACTAGAGGAGGAGAGCCCAATAAACTCAAAGGGAATCTGGATAAAAAGAAGCACACAAACAAAAAAAGAAGCAGACAAAAACATAATGTCAAAAATGTTATTGGACTAAGCTGAAGTATTGATGGAAATATTGTGTGTCAAATGATGAAAACTAATCCAAATTTACAGGCATTGAAAGTATATATCAGTTGGGGGAGGGTTGGTGCTCCAGCAAGATGATTTTTCATGTTTTACTTAAAAAGTGATATTTTCAACAGAAAAATGGGAGAGATTTACTAAATCATATTCATAAATCTATGAGAATACTATACTAGAAAAAGAAAACTTGTTTATGTAGAATATTGAGCAAAAAAGAACTGAAATGATTGCATCTATTACAGAATGATGCTCTTTCCTTGCTCTCTGCTTTTTTGTCACAATGTAGTGGTCACATGTGCTCCATCACATCCTTGCAGCATGAAGTTTCTTCTTTGGAATCTAGGAAACATAGACTAAACCTCTAAAAGCAGGAGTCCAGTAAACATCTTCTGCTTTATTTTATTTTATTTTATTTTTGGTTCCAGGGATCGAACTCGGGACCTTGTGCTTGTGAAGCAGGCGGTGGAACCACTGAGCTAAATCCCCAGCCCCCCATCTTCTCCTTTAAGTTGTGGGTATCCAGTATTATGTCCCTGGGAAAGGAAAGCAGAATAATACAGAGCTAAACAGTCCTTTGCTCACAAATAGAAAAAGTATTCTTACTTGCTGACAAAGGTGGTAAAAATCATTTCTGATCTAAAATAGAGTTTTCCAAAAATGGTGACATTGGAGAGAATTGCAAATAATTTAGGATTTTAATTAGTGTAGTTCATGTAGAACTTGTGTATCATGGACAGAAAGACAATAAAATTTTCATAAAATTAATACTTTTATAAAATTACACTTTGTATGCCTTATGCTATAGTTTCTGATATTTAATATAAATTTTATTAAATAATAATTAAAATACATGAAAATACAAGACTAACAGTCAAGGCAAGAATTTACAACATAGATATATTCTGAACAGATATATATGTAAACTGAGATACACTGACATTTCCAAATATAAACAAAATTTAGCAGTTTGAAAGTAATATTTATAAATATCAAATTTTCTAACACTTTCTAATAAACTTTTGATGTTAAAAGTTCTACTTGCTCAATGCTAAGCAATAAGTTAATTGACTAAATATCTTTTCAAAGACAGATTAAATATAGGAAATGCTCTATGTACTGTTAAACATATTTTAGAATTTTCAAAAATCCGTGTCCTTTAACATTCTCCAGAATTTATCAGAGAAAAAAGAAGATACAAATTTATGAAAGATTAAGGAAGGTTATAAAATATGATTTAGTTTAAATAACTTATAATACAAACATGCATTACTAAGATACACATACAAATATATATGTGTGTGTGTATTCATGTGTGCAGATAAAAATAAAGATGTACCATACTGCTCACATTTTGAGAAATAAGTTGATATTTTGGATGTTTGTTTACTTTTGTATATCTGCATCTGTCAAAACATGGAGTATTTTCATATAATTTTCAACATGGTTCCAAAGGAATGACATCGATACCTTTAAAGAATATGAGTACTTAATTTTCTTTAGACTAACTTTATCACATTTCATTCTAGAACCAGTTTTCTTGCTCACTGGTAAACTTCTGACTAAATAAATAATGCAACAGTAAAAGATGACTACACATTTGCTCAAGTTAAATCAATATCAATATGATAAATTACAGACTCTCTGAGGTCTACATTTTTGTAACCATTAAATAATTTAACTACTATTCAATTTTGCGTAGGAAATTACGAAAAATAAAAAGGAGCAACATAATTAAAAAGGAATAAAGTAAGTTTTTAAATTAAAAAATAATTTTAAGGTGAAATACCATTTTGTATAAAGATAATGTTTTTCAATGAATAAACCAACAATTTATAGGGCCATGTAACAGGTTTTTAGGTCTATGCTCTATATTTTTCTAGATAGCTAAAGTTATGGCAAATCTTAAGAACAAAGCAAAACAATAACATAAAGCTAGCTGTGTCATCATTATTTATTATGACAAAAGTTTATATTTCAGCCATGCTAACTGGGACAAATATGAAATGGGCTTACAGTTTCATTCTTTTATTAAAAGCCATCTTCCATAATCACTACAGACTGGAGCGTAAGCCTAGAACAACTCTCTCTCGTAGTAAATCAGATGCTTTAACTTGTAAGTCGATATTACACAAGTGAGTGATCATAATTGTGGTGTAGTCCACCTAAGTGCAAACGAGCTGAGAAATACAGTATCCTACAAGAGAATAAGAAACATTTTAAACACAATTCCTACAAATGCCTAAACAATGAAGATACAGAAATTTTCTGTAACCTTTTACTCTTCCTTTGCTTACCATACTATAAGACCTAGCCCATTTTTCTTTATTTTGCTCAATTTGTTCATGAAAAACAACACTATGATATATTATAATGTAAGTGGGTCATGGTTATTCTAACACATATATTGCTTAATTGATTTAACTAATGTTTTATTTTGGAAAAAAATTATATTTGAAAGAATATATTATAAATAGTTTTGTTGTGGTCATCTTTATAGCTAATTGATTGCTGATAATATTTACTTTTTAAACATTTTGGTATTAGTTCTCTTCAATATGTTTTTTAAAAATTCAATATCCAAATAAAACTCATTTAAGCCACCACTTCGTATTATAGAAAGTTTATGCTTCTTGCCAAAGTATCAGTCATTTCAGAACCAAAGATTAGCTCCCTATTATTTCACTGTAATGATCTTTTTTAACTGTTTTTCTACAAACAGAGTCTGCTATATTCAGAAATTGAAGCCTGGTGTGTCTAAATGAATAGTAAAATTTTGTAGTAATGACATGAAAAGTTTCATTCCACTGCCTGCAGTCAAAGTTGAAATTGCATTCTTGCCATCTCTACCATTAGAAATCTTTTTGGGATAGCCGATCAAGCACCTAGTACTTCAACAGCCTCACTGATACAGAGTAATTCTAGAATTTTCCTTAACCATTTTCTGCTCTATCTCCTTCATTTTTCTTCCATTTTTTTCTTTCTAACTGTGCTTCAGGACAGTTTTTATACGAAAAAAACATGGCTATTTAAGTTGTTACATATTGCTCTGAAATAGAGGTATTTTTTTTCTTCCCTTTAAAATTATTTGCCTTCCTTTGAAGTCAACTTTAGTAAAAACATAATTATGATTAGAAGTAATATCAGAGGATATCTTGCAGAGTTGAGATGTTTAAATCTGATCATAAGTAAAAGGTTCTTAAACCCTGCCATAAAACAATTTGATTCACGACTGTTATCAATATTAACATGAGTATTTCCTTCACCCCTTCATGTAAACTTTCACTCTTACCCAACCCTTTGTCATTTAAAAAAATGTCAAAATAAAATAGTATTTCTTCTCAGGTTGGATTGCAATGTTTATGTTTTAAATTTTTTAAATTCTCAAGTTTCCTAATAATAAGGTCAGCACTACTTAATTAGTTTCTATAAATTTTGCTCTATTCATTTATATTCTACGCTAATTTAAAAAATATTTTCCACCACTGTAGCTGATTAATACCCTGTGGTTTCTATTATTTTGTGCTAAAGAGATTACAGAAATGTCGTACTTTCTGGCTCCTTGTGTGTCAATGACTGCCCTTCTCTGTCTTCTCATGTGAAAGACAGCCTGGCAGATTTGTCACAGAGGACACAGCCTTTTTTTCACAAAATGCAGATAATGAGCCCTTGTCTTATGATATTTAGCATTGCAGAACAGCCTAAAGTCAATCTCATTATTTCTCTCTTTTGACTGTAATGTTACATTTTTATTCTTGATCTTTTAAAAACACAAACATATATTTAAACACATTTGTGTTCGAGTTGCCTGTCATTAATAACTCACTTGATTTCTGAAATAAAATATTTCTCAAAGATATTTTTTCTTAATTTTTCCATCTTCCTTTGTTTATGCGGATTATTAATTTATTTCTTCAAGTACCCTCCATAACTTTGCACATCTACCAGGCTTTTGAGTTCTTCCACAAACACTGAAAGCATATGCTTCATTAAGGGTTTCTACATTTAATTTCAGTTTTGTCTAGAGCACTTCTTTAGCTGATACACACTTGCCCACTCTTACTTACTTATTGCTACCTACAATATTATGAATTTTATTTTTGTCTGTTTTTACTTACAGATCACAACAAACAGCAGACCAAGTTTCATCTTCTAAAGAGTGGATATTCTTATTTTCCCAGAGTTTATCACTCTATCTTGAAATGTGAGTGAAGTGTCTAGAGTTATGCAAACATTCCTGGATAATAAGTATTTAATTAATGAGAAAATGAATGGATGAATGATGGATTAATAAATTATAAGAATATAAATGAAGGGGCAGGGGATTTAGCTCAATGGTTTCACTGCCTGCTGGGCAAACGCAAGGACCCAAGTTTGATCCCTGGTACTGAAAAAAAAAAAAGAATATAAATGAATGCATGAATTAACTCCTCTCTTTAAGCTTGATGGAAATTTTATTACATGATTATAAGCTCTTCTATTCCTATTCTTGAAGTTTGTCAACTTTGCTGCCATATAAAAAGGCATTTTCCTGATTTTTAGGAGAGTACCTCCACAGGTGTTCCTCATTAGACTCTGTAGTCTACAATTTGTAGTGATTGACCTTGAAGCATTTTTATATTTGGTTGTGTGTTTCTATCTACGGGAACTCTTTCTCTGTCTAAAATCATTGATGTGTGTATCCTTTAAATCTAATAATGAAATCTTTACTTGAGTAAAATTGAAAATACAATTAAAACTGAGATTACTAATAGATTTAAGTGGCAAAGTGAGACTTGAAAAATGTTGAACACTTGCTTTGTGTTTATTTTCAGTATTTTAGAGACAATTATGCTTAATTAATTAAATAAACCTTTTCTTATCTCACAAGAATATTATGATTAGTAAATATCATTTACTTAGTATATCAATACCATGTTTAAAATTCACAGAGACAATAATGAAATTTCTAATTGTCTTAAACTGTAGTATCAGAACACATTTTAAAAATGTGGATGTATCAAAAATTAGACTGCTTAAACTATTCCATAGTAAGCAGTAATTTCCAAACTGAATTCTCTAATTATGGTGTAATTTTATCAAGGACCGAAAGCAGTTTTTTTTGGGGGGGGGGGGAGATATAGTATTAGTTTGAAATTTTCTTACCATGATCATATCAGTTTTGTCAACTTAACCATATGCCCAAATTTAAAGTTGATAAAGAATGGAAAGCATTATATTTATGAGAAAAATTATATGATTACCACACATCTATAATATAATAGTCAGCTTTTAAAGTAGGGGCCAAGGATGAAATAGTAATAATTGTAATACTTATTACAGTTAATATTATTTGATCTTAAGTTGTGACCTAGGTAATAAGAACATCACATTTACTTTCTCATTAAATTCTTCTAATGCTTATATGCAGTAGGTTTTCTTATTGTCTTTATGTACAAAAGATGATTAGGATCATGAAATACAATGGGCACCAAGTAATATTGTTAAAACTTGCAGCGTCTTGTTGTGAATTTAGCTTTATCTCAGTCTAGAGTTCATGCTTTTGTTTACTTCCCTAATTTTATGCACTATACTGGTAGATATAAACAGTGATTTCTTGTGCATAAATAACAATTGCTTTGGTATAGAGGGTGTTAAATTTATTAATTTACAAACTTGTTTGTTTAAAAGAGAGTTAAATTTCTATAAAATGAAATTTAGGTTCACAAATACTATGAAAGCCTACTCAGTAGATGCAGACCTGGATAAGTTTCTCATTTGACTTTCATATATAAATAATAACAAGAACAGCAATATTAATAAAATTGTTGCATATTGAGATTGTTTTATAGATCAATTATTCTATATGTTTTATATATAGTTCCATAAATATTTAATATACTCTTAGAAGGAATTTATTTGAATGCTTACATAATGTAAGCAACTAACTCAGAAAAAAATTATGTGTGTGTTTACATATAAATCACTGTCTTTTTTGACTCAAAGAAAGGAGTTTTCCATTTCTTAACCCTTATGATTCAAATGAATTTGCAAGTTATGCATGAGCACATTGATTCAGTATCAATAATTCTGTAGTCAGTGAGGTGACAATTTTTACCAATATATTAATGTTTGGTTTTGGATAAAACTAAAAATACATACTGACATATAGGGACTAGGGATAGTATTTAAAAGATAAACTTATAAAAGTGATGTTAAGTGTACAGGAACTGTAAAGCTTAAGACAAGGACCAATGAAATATATGTCACATTGGATACAGAAAATCTTGTCTGAGAATATTTCAGAAAGCACAAGAAAGTCAGTATAAATTTCTTATATGAGATGTAACAAGGCACATAAATAATGTGATAATTATGAATGTTTCCATAAAATGTATGAAAACTCAAGTTGCCATCATAATTATAATGCATGTAAAGGTTTTTATTAATATTGTTCTGTACTATTGTACTGTTTGTAAATGTTTTTAAAAATATTCTGCAGAAGTTTTAACATTCATATTGGAAAAAGACAATCTAAAGGTTAAAAACAGTTCTATAAAGAGTTCCTGATTGTCTCTGAAGATGGTTCACATGTTAGATCAGCAAGTGCTTAATCCAGTGGTTTACAAATTACCGCCAATAAGTTTGCTTGTTTTTCTTCAAAAGGTTGCTCTAGTCTAGAACACATATCTTCTAGCCTCTAGTTAATAATGTTGTAGTTCTTGCAGAAAATATTAAAATAATTTTCATATATTATGAACATTATACTGAATATGAAGGAATTATGATAAAAATAAATGAAAATAAAACAAAAACCACTATTTAACTGATAGAAATTGCAAAATGACTCAGAAATACCTATTACTGAAGAGCAATCATATTTGAAAGTGCCAATTGTAGTATTAATATTTTTCATACTTAGAATCCAATGATAAATTTCTTCCAAAATAATTGGACTTGTCAAGCTTGAATTTTGAACTGAACTCTGAGTAATTGCTATCAACACAAATGCTTATTGGAAGAATACTTTGTAGATATGCTAATATTGACCTATGTCAAAATAAGTAATTCTTCGTAAATACTGAAATTTATTAGTCAACTGGAACTTATTCATCTTCTTTTACACATCTGACAAGAATATCAAATCTGTATATATGAAGACTTTTTTCTTTGAAGATGATGTTGGCTGCAGTGACTATGTTTATAATTTGTTTTATTGATGACAGAGAAGAATAAGTATTTTAAATTCTCAATTAAAGCATAATATGGACTTAATATCATTTTTACCATGTAAAATAAAATCTCAGATTAAAATAACCTTCAATAAAATATGTTCATATATTCACATTTAAATTGTTTTATTTCTTGACATTCTCACAAAATAATATAGACAAATACCAATTATCTTTTGAAAGGTTGTTGTGATAACTGAATAGTATTTGGGGATTATTTTGTTATGGAACTAGTACATAATTTTGTTTCAGCACAGATTAATTATATCAACTGAAAGAAGACAACTGTGACAAGCATGCTGTACACATTTACTATTACTTAAATAGTTCCAGGAGTAACTATACTAAATTAATACAGTTTCAGGCAAATTCTGGGTTCTTTTATATGTTAAATAAAAAATAAAAGTAAATTAAAAGCAAAATGAAATATAATAGGAAATGGGGAGATGATCTTTTGCAAAAGGGAAGGAGATCAAAAGTTGGAGGAGGAAGAGAAGGCAGAGGAAAGGGATGAAAAGAACTAAAATGTGTAATGTACATGTACCAATTCCTTCTGATGAAAGTCATTATTTTCATTATTATGTATTGTGAACATATACTAATGAAAATAAAATAGTATAAAACAAAATAAAATAAATAAGTAAATTTCCTGAAAAGCTTTGTCTAAAAAATTATTTTAATTGAAATAATTATTTTAAAACTTAAAAATTATTTTATAAAAATGTTAGATGATTTCAATCACTTAATTTGTGATAATATTTAGAAATATAAAACATTAAATTATTTGGTATTACATTGGAGAAAATATCTAAGAATTGTGCATACTGTGTAATATAACATGAGTAATTTAACGTGTTTAAAATTTGGGGATTGAATTCAAACAGATCTTGGCTTAATGAGGGGCTAAACCCCTTTACTTTTTTTGGGGGGGGTGGTACCGAGAATCAAACTCAGGTCCTGGCGCTTGCGCAGCAGGTGGCGAAACCACTGAGCTAAATCCCCAATCCAAGACTAAACCTCTTTTAATGCTCGAATGAAATCTCTTTATTAATGAAGTAGGAATAATCTTCCTACCACATTAATTATCATATTTCAGATATTAAATCTTACACACAAATATTATATGAGTTATTCATATATGTATTTATTTTCTATTGCCATTACACAAATATCCCCAACATTAGTACCTTAATACAATGTGGCTTATTATTTTAACATTGTGGTAATTAAAAGTCCAAAATAGTTCTCACTGAGCTGAACTCACACTGTAGGCAGAGCCGGTTTTCTTTTTAGAGTTGTAGGGTGAAAGCTACTTTTTAATCTTTTCCAGTTTCTAGAGATTACCTGTGGTTTTGGTTTATAGTACCTTTTCATCTTCCAAGCCAGCAAAAGCTGACCGACTTGTTCTCACATTACATTCCTATGACAGTGACATAGATTCCCTGGCCTTCCTGTCATTTATCAGGACTCTTGTGATTACTCTGGGCCTTGCAGATAATCATGGTTAATCTCTCATATTGAAGTCAGCTGATTAAGAACTTCAATTCTGCTTGCAGTTTCAGTGCTCTTTTTCATGTAATACAACAGAATTACAAGTTAGCGGGCTCAGAGCATGAACATCTTTGGGGTGGGCCAGAGGCGTTATCCTACCTATCAGTTATGTATTTCACTGAAAACCGTGGATTTTAAAATGTTCATCTATTAGGCCCTTTATTACTCACATTTTAGACTTATTCTCATGAACAAATTTATTCCATAATATATGTGCGTGCGTGTGTGCGTGTGTATTTTTGTTGTTGTTGTTGTTGTTGTTGTTGTTCCAGTGATCGAACTCCGGTCCTTGTGCTTGTGGGGCAGGCGGCGGAACTACTGAGGTAAATCCCTGGGCCCTCCATAATATATTTTAAAGTAGAAAACAAAATTACATTGTTTCTAAATAGATTCTCATCAATAGAGCTTATTTCCATAATGTCTCACAAAGTAAATTTGAAATAACATAATCTTCAACGTACAGTTCATTATTTTTCTCTTAGCACTTTAAAATTTATAACATACATAAAACTTTATGCATATAATTTCAAAATTTTTATGAGCAATCCTTTATAATAGATTTTAATTTATGCTTGATTAAAATGTTGTGAATTCTCAATGTCAGAAAGTGTCAAAAATGTCACAACTTTTAAAAAAATATGATGATGTTTACCAATAGTGAATTTTACCAATAATTATACCTAGCAGGCTTGGAAATTGTAAAATTAACTATTTTATTTTTGTTCAGAATGTGTGGTCTGAGGTAATAATAAATCTTTACATATATATATATAGAGAGAGAGAGAGAGAGAGAGAGAGAGAGAGAGAGAGAGATCTTCAGGCATTATTCAACACATCTGTCTTAATATAGGCATCATCTCAATTCAGAATTGTTAACATATTGATTTTAGAAAGCCAAACCCAATTTAGGTAAATAAAAATATAATTTTAAACTTTGATCTCTTCTATTCCTTGATTTAGATTTTAAACTTAACATGTAGTTACATGTATTTTATTTTACTGGAGTTATATTTGTGGTTAACCAGATTATAGTCTCTTATAATAGATATGATCAAAGTTATTTATAAATTCATAATTGCATGTGTTTTTATTACATATAATGTTAAATGACAATTTAAACATTTTAAAGCTCAATATTTGAATTATATCATAAATTCAAAAAATAAAAAATTATGTTTATGTAGTAGGTTCATAATGTTAAATAATATTATTTTCTTAAAATACACTTCAAAATATTTTATAACATTTTAAATCTGTCAAAGAGTAGCAGATTTGCTTTCAAGAACATTTTTTATATTTATGTGGAATCAGCAACATATATTAAAACATAAAGTGATAAAAAGTAGCTACAAAACCCAAATTATATTTATTCTTATGTAACAAAATTTCTGCATTTGATTTTATTAAGGTACTAGAAAGGAATAATAATAGAATATATTGACATGTTTTCTGTTTATTTGTTTCCTTATATAGACAAAATGATTATTGTGAATATATTTATATTGAAAATGATAATGTGTAATATGACTCAGTTTGAAATGATTTCATTTGGAAAATATATTCTTATATTTCATTATAACAAAATCTTTATAATTATTACTTTAGCCTTTAATTATCTCTGTATTACTTTCTAAATCAGCACATCTTCAAAATAACACTTTATTAATATAAATATTAGTTTTAGGAATTCCAAAGAATTATAAATAGCATTAAATGAATTCATCAAATACTAAAGGCAATTAACAGATATTAGTATTATTTCTTTGTTTGGACAATATAATTGTAAGATTAATCCCTAAGTTAAAAACCAAAAATAAACAAACAAATATATGTACCACAATGATATCAAGCAAATGGACTATAAAGCTTCAATTACAAAATAATGAAAATGAATCTTGAACTAATTAAAATAACTTATTAAAAATTGTTTGTTTCAAATTTTGTTACCTTACTCTGAGAGTAGCATCCAACTGAATTAGACAATAAGAATATAATAATTTAAATATATATAACACTGTAAAAGTTCTTTGTTAAAAATATTTTTAGTATTTTCTTGCTGGATACATTTATACTATTGCATTTTAATGTGCTTATAGAATTGTGCAGTTCTCTTCATAATAATTACAAAAAAGCAGACAAAATTTACAAAGTCAGAATTGGCTCAATATGTTAAGTGTGAATTTCTGATATTTTTTCTTTTCTTTTAAAAGTTATCTCATTCCCCTATACTGATAGCTTGAGAGTATATTAAAATATCACTGACAAATGTTCACCTTCTGTATGATATTTAGGGTTACTGATAGTGATGTTAGTTAAGAAAGAGGACTAAATCTCAAATTCATTAATATTGAAGTCCTAATAGAACACAGTAAATGTATTGTTAATTGGAGTCTTGAGTTCTTCACCTTTTTGAAATTACTGTCTGTATAATTCACTCCTGTGAAATATTTTGTTTAGTACTGTGATGAATTCTAGACATTTACAATGGAAATAAATAAGACAGTTCTACTAATTGGATTTGTGAGATTAAAGTATATGGAATAAGCTACATTTTGGTGCCTTTTTATTGCTTACCAGGACATTAAAATTAAGGTCATTTAATCATTCAACATTCAAAAATACTTTAAACCAAACTTCTCACAGATTACATTCAATTTAAGTAATTTATAGAGTACAGGTTTAAATAAACAATTATTTTCTAAATTGAAAGATTAAGATGTATATTCACTATATGCAATAAATATACTACTGATATAAAAGAAAGCCACATAAATATATAAGCATAAAGGCTATAACACTACAATTTATTTATAATTTAGGGAACCTAATGGTAGTAAATGAGTCATTCTCAGAATATCAAATATCGCCCACTTTATAGAATTGGATTTTTAAAAAATTTACAGCACTTGAAATGATATAATAGAAATATCCTGAATTATCTATTCTACAGGATTGTTCTATCTAGATGATATCTTCAGATAGGACATAAGTCTTTGGACTAGAAGCTGCTATTTTAAGTAAGCTGGGAATTTTTTCTCCTTACTTATAATCCCATGTTTTGCCTCTCATGCTGTGAAGGGATGTTTAGAGTTATGGTACCTAGATGTGAGTCTTGGGTCTCTGTGTGGATATATAGAATAAATAAGAGAAAAGTGAGAGATTTCTTTACACTTAGGTGCATAAATACTATCAATAGTCTGAGAGATAGCAGGAAAGGGTTGGTATAGTCATCTTTCAGGACAGTAATGATGAAATACCACATGCTGAGAGCTTAAACAACAGAAATTTATTACAGTTCTAGAAGCTGGATCAAAAAATAAAAATTGTCATCAAGCTTAGTTTCTGGTAAACTTTGTTTCCTGGGTCTTAGCCTGCTGCCTTCTTGCTGTGTCTTCACATAACATTTCCTTTGGATGTTCATGGAGAGAGAGAAGTCTCTGTGCCTCCATCTTTGTACAGAACACCAGTCCTATCTGATTAGGATCCCCTTATTATGATCTCATTTACTTTGAACTACCTTATTATCGACTATATACCCAAATACAGTCAATTGGGGGTTTTTACCTCAATATATGAATTTTGACAGGAAAAAATTCAGTATATAACAACTGGAAAGTTGCAAAAAGTAGACAGAACTCATCCATTAAGATATTTTCATTGGTCCAACATAAATGTCCTGTACTTTCATGACCACTCTTACCCCTGTATTCCAGACAAAACTGAATGGACTTTCTGGATGCCTTTACCTCTTAGGTGATCTCAGGTTGCAATTACAAAATACTGAGGTTCTCCAGGCTGCTACAACTCCCTAAAATGGAAATCTTCTTTCAATTTGAGGAGATAGCATGACTGAACAAGCATGCATTCATAATTGATAAACAGCTAAGATTCAGTTATGAATGCATTTGTTACATTCTGTCCATATATTATGAACTGCAATGCTATTACCATAGAGGAAATAAGATAGGATCTTAGATTTCATGAGCCTTGTGATTTACTTGAATGATGGCAGTAGATCAAGAAAGGCAGTAAATAGTTAAGAAGTAAGCATAATAATTTTCACTCATTTTTATATAATACAGCTATGAAAACTTAGTTTTAGAATTTTAGGAATTATACCTGCGAAAGGCTCAACAAAAAGGAGGATGTCCAAGTATTCGATTCCAACTGTCCTCAGCATCACTAATCATTACAGAAATGCATTTCTGGACTATAGCAAAGTAGAAATACAAAAAACAGGAGGAAGGCAATTTGCACAGGTTGACAAAAATTGTCAAAAAAGATGCAGAAGAATTGGAATTCGTATGATATTTAAGGGTATGAAGACAGAACAAATACTTTGAAATTCTCTTGGCAATTTTTCTAAGTTGAAAATAAACCCATTTTATGGTCCAGATTTTTGTTTATTCACATTTGTTTGTTTGGACCCTCACTTGAAATTAATGACATTATGTACTTAAAAAACGTCATAAACTAATGTTTGTAGCAGCTTTATTCATAATAGCCAAAAGCTGGGAGTAACTGTATTTATTAACAAGAGAAGATAAGTGAACGCAGCACACAATGGGATATTTTTCAATAATCAATACAACAACTGGTAAGGCTGAATAATACTAAATTTAGCACAAGAAACCAGACACACATCATGAGTTGCATTAATGTAAAGTTGAAGTGCAGGTATCAATAATCAATGACAGCTGAACTCATCTGCAATATTTGTTTCCAAGGTTTTAGGAGGGAATGACTGAAGATATGGGGCACAATAGAACTTCCAGAGATGATAGGCATGTCAATGTGTTCAGGAAGAAGTTAGGAGTTATATAGGTGATGTGTCAAAATTCATCATGCTGTCTGTGTATTTGGATATGTACACTGTAAATTATATATATGTAAAATAATAAAATTTAGAAAGACTAGAATGTAATTTTTGGGTGGGTATTTTAAAGCTAAATGTTAAAATTACCAGGGTATGCCTATAATAAGCAACATAACCCTTGATTGACTTTATCATTATTTGTAAATTATTTAGACTCAAAGTGCTCCCTGTTTCATGCTCCTTAGGTGGATCTTGCCCTGGCCACTCTATTGGCTGCAGTACTGTTGACTCTCCACTTCATTAAATGCTCAATGAAGACTTGGGTTGGAGTAGGCTTCACCTGGCTCCTTAGGAAAATGTATTCAGTAGACATGAGGCCTAGAACTACCTTAGACATTGTGTTGCTCTTAGTCAGAAGAACCACAGAGAAAGGGACCCAGACCTCAATCCATTTGTTAGTAATAACCGACAGACCTCTGGATTTTCAACTGAGGTCATAATAACCCTCTTTCTTTAAAGCTGAGCTATGTTTCATTTTCTGTTATTACACTAAAAATCATTACTATAAAGAGAAATAACTCTGCCTTAATCAACTTTATATTTTGAATATTTTTATATAATGTGATTTTTTATTTTTAATTGAAACAAAACAGTTTTATATAGATATGGAGAATTGCTTTCAAATAAATGCATTTAATCCAAGAGTATCTGTTTGTTATACATTGAGCATTTAGAATAAAAATGACTAGTTTTATTTGAATTCTGTATACCTTACTGAACTATTTTATTTTAAAGCTCTGTATTTTTTTATCTAAAGTTTTAAACATGATGCCAAAGTATCAAACACAGTTATAATAATACTATTATAACTGCTGCTTTCTGTTTCCAACCATCTAATTAAGCCTATTCTGTTGTTCTTTTCCTTTTTTTCCCCCTACGTTTTGTTTTTTTATCATTCATAGCCAACTCATTGGAATTTTTCCTTGACCTGTGAATAACCTAGTTTGACAATGATATCTACATTTTATAATTTTATGATTTCTAGGTCCTTGGGTAGGTCACAAGTGATAATGAACAGCTTGCTCCTCATTCTTCTAGTATTCTTGTCTCTGGATGCGAAGAAATAATTACAAATTTAACTAAGAGTTGAAGTTTCACCTCCAGTGATAACATTTCATATGCTGAGGTCAACTTCTAGCTTGCTGGCATTTTCATTAAAAAGAAAAAAAAAAAACTATCTCAGCTCAAATGAAAACAGAGGGACTCATCAACAACCTTTTTTTCCACTTTGAGTCTATGTAACTCATCTACCGTTTTGCCTATGAATGGTGCATGCATTTTCTCCATACTGTGAGATTCTTAGTAAAGCATTACACATATCCAGTGTGGTCAAATTTTTATAAATATGAATTTAAAACACATGTATCCAACAATATTTCTGGATATTTTAAACATGTATTACTTTTTTAAAAGAAAAAAGTTTTCTATATTTATTTATATTTTGAGAAAACTACAAGTTCAGAATCCATATATTTTATTTAATTTAAAATAGCATCTTTTTGTATTAACTTTCATTTGATAAATTTGAGCTGCTCCTTCAAAGAACAACCAAGTAATGAGCATATGCCCACAACTGTGAGAGAGCTAAATCTGAAGGACACAATGCTTCAGAATCACTCTAGAGTTCAACCAGAGCTTTTTCAAAATACTGTATTTCTACAGCTTCTGCTTAGGACCAGAGAAAATTTCTTTATTGGACTTCTCCTTCTTGCCCAAAGTATTTGCAAAACATTGAAATCAATGAACTAGTCATAGGATTTATGGATACAAAATATACATTTATTTTACTTACATATGAAATCACTAATAGTTTTGTTTTTCTTTGTTTCTTTGTAGCCTTTTTGTTTTACTTTCTCTTCTTATATGTTCTATATTTACGTGAAGTGAAGTCAGGCCCTTGTTTTAATACAGTATCACAACATATTTACTTTAGGAAATTATATCACTACCAAACTCCTCACGATTGATCTAATGGATACAATTACCGTACAAATGTAACTTGGACAATTACTTACCCATATCACTAACATCTCTAGATAGCTGAAGCATGATATTTTTAATAATTCAACAAAAAATATGCACACATTTTTATATCTAATTCTGGAAAATCTTGGTTTGAGTCTAAAAATCATTTAAAAATGAAATGTTTAAATTAAATTGGTACAATTAACTACATGCCAGATTAATGAGTGGAATATAACAAAAAGTACTGAGGTAAATAATAAATAATAAAAGTTTTCATTTAATGGAAATATGTGATTCTTAAGCCCAGAAATATCCTATAGTCTCTCAATTTTACCAGAAAAAAAGTTTCCTTTTTCATGAAAGCATTTAGTCTTTTTGAGAGACATTACATTGGTATGGTATATTCCCATAGCATAAAAACAAAGAATAGTACTGCTCTGAATCAGAAAAGGATCTATTCCTTATCAATAAGCTCCTGCTGTTAAATCTTATAAAACATATTGAAAAGGAATAAATGTTCCAATGCCTGAACATGTCATAAATCTGTGCTTTTTGCTAAAGCATATGTGGACTTTGAGTTTTACCAACATTCAATCTCTAATATGCATTTTGAAATATTGCATTAAATCCTAATTTTAAAATTTGGAAACATGACATTGGCTAAAATCTAAGACATTTATTTGTATTTATGCCATGAAGTTCCAGCTAAAATCATTTACATTCCTACTTGGATGAAATGATTAATATTGTGGTCTTGTTTTGAATTTTCTTGAAAATTACTGAAAAATATTTTTTCAATACTCAAGAAATGTTTAGGTCTCTTGCCTATTTCAAGGTATTTATTCATGGTTTTGTTTTTTATATGTGTCTCAGTATTGAGCTTTTGGAGATTCTTGTATAATTTCATTTTTGCTTTTGTTTGTATGTTTGTTTGAGATAATATCTTTCTATGTCACACAGGTTAGGCAGGAACTCCAGATATTCCTGCCTCAGCTTCCTGAGTAGCTAGGATTATAGGTACATATACCTGGTCCTTGTATATTCTGGATATCAGCTCCTTGCAAATATTTACTTTTTAAAAAGTTGTTTGTTCATTGGTTTATTGCTTCTTTTGTTATACAGAATCTTGTTAGTTTGATATTTTCTGTTATTACTTTTGTATCCTGTGTTTGTGTAAAAAAATGCTTCGCATTAGTGTTTCACCTGTTTTCCTCTAGGAGTTTCAAAGTTTTGGGCCTTCCATTAAATCTTTATTCCACTGTAAGCTTATTTTATTACTAATTAGAAATAGTAGTCTAGTTTCATTCTTTTACATTGGATATCCAATTTTTCTTGTAATATTTATTCAAATTGTGAGTCTTTCTAATGTGTGTTTTAGAGATATTCATCAAAAATCAAATATAATGTAATGCAAAAATCAAAAAAAGAACAAAATATCAT
>NW_004624748.1:24417381-24461309 GCF_000247695.1 Heterocephalus glaber | reverse complement strand
AGATTCATTAATTTGTCTTCCAAGGTACTTCTTAGAAGTTGTCAAGTTTATTTCAAAACAGATTTTTGTAATATGCTTTCTATATCCTTTTAAATTCTGTAAAATCTGTGATAATGTCCTCTAAATTTTGATATTGTAATTAAAACAAGGTGTAATTGATATCATGTAATAGGAATAAAAGGTCTAAAGGAGTAGGGGAAGTGGAATGGATAGGGGAAAGGGAAAATAAAAAATATGAGAAAAGGAAAAAAAATGGAAACAAAGTCTTTGCAAATAGAGAAAGAAGGAGGGGGTGAAAGGAGGGCAGGGGAATGGGGAAAAAATAAGAACCAAGATACATCATGTAAAGGTACAAGATCCTAATGATAAGTGTAACTATTTTATACCTAAAATGTACCAATAAACTTAATGGAAAAAAAAAAGGTTTGAATTTCTATACAGTTGGTAGGACCAGACCAAGGCTCTGTTTTACCTTAAATTCTTTCATTTGTTAATTTTCATCATGTTTTTCAGATATAAATTTTTGCGGCAGATTTTAGAAATGATAGTTTATGTTCAATTTTGTTCTTGTGTGTATATTTTTCTCTTCCTAAAGTTTTATTATTTTTATTTTTAAAGAAAAATTCACTGCACAAGTATTCTCTATTGAACTTTATTTCCCAGATTAGTTGTAATATATATTTATAAATTCTTATATAACACAAACTATAAATCATAATTTATACCAAAATTTTAATTTTATTTTATACCAAAGTAATAATTTACACAAATTAATTTTATTTTATTTTTCCCAAATTTTATTATATTATAACAAATAAATTTCATACCAAATTTTAATTTTATTTTAAACATTTTTAAAGATTTTTAAAAAGAAAATCAAATTTTATTTTTACTTAAAATGAATTTTAAATGTATTGATTGAACATTGGAAGATAAATGTTTAATGATAACTGAACTAATGACCTGTATAATTCCTTCAAATGTACAATTCCTTTATTAAATCATTTATATTGTAATAAGTAATTTTTCTGTTTCTTTGTAAAAAACATTTTAAGATAGTGACACATGAAGGAAAAGTTATATATAATTTTTTCCATTAAGTTTATTGGTATGTTTTAGGTATACAATACAGTTATATTCATCATTGGGATTTTATACTTTTACATGATATATCTCAGTTCTTATTTTTTCCCCATTCCCCTGCCGTCCCTTCACCCCCTCCACCATTCTCATTTACAAAGACTTTGTTTCCATTTTTTCCTTTTCTCATATTTTTTCTTTTCCCTTCTTTCTTTTCCCCTCCCCCTCCCCCTTCCCCTACCCATTTAGACCTTTTCTTCCTATTTCACAATATCAATTTATATATATAATTTGTATAAGGTCACATTAAATTAATTTTAAAAATCAAGATACAACAAGTAAATTTAAAAAGTATATGTAGAACTATGTGATCTTCTGTGTTTATTTCTTTGTGGAGAAAATAATTTGTTGGAGGGAAGATTGTGAAGTTACTGATTTCCATACAGCATTCCCTCAGATATGTTTAACCCAGATAATGTGAATAAAATGTTTCCTGCAGTTTTCCCAATGTGATTTATTTAAGTAATTCTGAGACCCGCAGTCATGGACACATTCTGAGTGTTATGGCTTGTATCTAGATGTTCCCCCAAAGCCTCATGTGCTCACTGGAGGTGAGGGTGGGGATTACTTAAAAAGCTAGATCATGGGTGTGTGATACTGAGATTAGGGGTGTGTAGCACTGAATTACTCCACTAATTGGTTTAGCATAGTTCTGGGTGTGGATAATGGATTTATTGAAAATAGAACCCCTACCCTTGGTAAGGGTGGTACCAATCAATAATTGGTTTGTAGCCTGAATGGAATATAAAGGGAAAGAGAAGACAGGTTCCCTGCTTTCTTCCTTCCCTGACATCAGTGATTTATCCTCTGCAATACCCCTCTGGCCTCCTGCCCTGCCTTTGAGCCTGCTATGGACTGAAACCTCTACAAACTGTGAGCCAAAATAAACCCTTCCCTCCTTTACAGGTGGGTGTTAGGTAGGTGTTAGGTGTTAGGTGTCTCAGTGAGGAGAAAAGTAACTAAAACACTGAGTTAGTACATAATGTAGATCAGGTGAGCTGTAATATTGTCCTCTAGAATCTCACTTGATGGTCAACATTTTTCTATGAAGTAGAGAAGCTGTAAGGATATTGCCTCATAACAGGGTTTCTTTTTTACTTACACAACTGAAAAAGGTTTTGTAAAGCCACTTTAAAAATTAAGTGGCTACTGAAGACTAGAAAATAGTTTATCTCAAATGCTCTATTATTTGACACACAAAACACTGCTATCATTTGACAATAATTTCTGCAATACTCTGTAATAATTCATATCCAGTAGGTTTGTATTTGAACACCTGAACATTTCACTGAGGTCCCTAAAATGAAAACTTGATACATATGCTTACAATTTCAATGAGTTAAGGGGTTTAAAAATAGAGGCTGGGATATTGCAAGGTCAGTTGACAGAACTGTCAAACTCTCTGAGAAGAGGCCTAGTTTTCTGTGACACTGAAAAATGAAGAGAACAGCGATAACATGATGTAACAGAGAAAGACATCTGTTAATTCCAGCAATTGTCAGATCTAACCCTCTGCCAGTTGTGGTTGCTACATTTGAGGAACAGTATGGTATTAGTGAACTAAGGTAGAGCAGTACATTCCTATAAGGCATTGTCTTTAAGTCAGTATGGTATCCTACATCATTGCCATGTTATCCTTACAAATATTCTGTAAATTCACTTTCTTTATTTTATGAATTAGTTTTATGAGCTTATGTGTATAGTCTTTCTTATATGGTCTTGTAAACTCAGAAAAATGACTTTCATCAGAGTTGCTTTATTGAAGATAGGAATGACAAGGATAGGAGTAGGAAATAGGATTGGTTATAATTGTTCTCAATTCCTTTTGTCACATCTAATAAGGGTACCATAAATTTCATAAGTTTGTAATTCATGTTTAAGCTAATGCTAAGAAAATCTTAAAGGCATGTATTTAACACTTCCCATTTATTTGGATTCATAACATAAATGTGTAAAATTAAGTTATTAATCATTTTTCCTCTAAAGCCTTTAAAATGTGTTGGTCAAATTTCATGAAATGTATAAACCTAAAACCATAACCCCCCCCAAAGGAAACATTCGCAAAGCAAGAAAAAAATTAATAGATGGTACTTGCTTGTTTATTTAGTTATTTATTTCTGAAATCATTTTCTTTTGATATTCCAAACTATGACTGCCATTGTGATTTCTATATTGAACTACTTTATATTCAACTGTAACATGTTAAGGCTTTGAATATGTATTCCTACATAAATCAATTTTGACACTTAAACTGTAAGCCATATTATTTTAAATATCTTCAAGACAAATATTTAAATTTATTATCATGTATCTTGTATTAAACTACATATTAAAATTTTTGATTGAATATAGGACCAGATAGTCTCTAATAACATTTTCTATAATGTTTATCATGCTCTCTTTAGTGTATTTTATAGAAAAGATACAATTTAAACTTTTCACATAGATGTATATAGTGATTTCCATTGCCTCAGTATCCATTTCGTTCAATAATTTCAAAGTTTTCTTAGACAATCATTTATACATTTTCTTTGATGTATCCTACTAATATTGTGTAGTTTGTGTTTTATAACCATACATCACTCTCTGGTTTATCCAGAAAGCAGACTCTTTACACAAAAAGTTTACTAAGGACTATATGTAACATTTCTTTCTGAAAACTTTAACAGAAGAGTCAGGATTAGATACAATGGACCATAAAAATGTCCCATCAATGAGGGTATTGGCTACACTGTGAAAACATCTATTATTTCTTCAATATATGGTTGAGAAAAGATGTTACAGTTAAGATGTGTTCTTCAGTGGTTGAAAAATGATGAATTTGAGAAGCAAGCCTTGTGAAAGCTTCTAAAACTGAGTAGAATTTACAGTAAAACTTTGAATGATAACTTGTTCTGCAAGTGCTCCACAAGATGATCATATATTTCTAATAAGTTTTAACTTGATAAACAATGTCTTGCAATACAAGTACTATGTAACACCAAATGTCACATGATCACAACTGAGCCAATGGTTCTCTCTCTCTCTCTCTCTCTCTCTCTCTTTCTCTCTCTCTCTCTCTTTCTGCAAGATGGTGGGTGACTGTCTCCCAACAGGAAAAGTTTATGAAGAAGATCCGGTATGCAGAGGAAGAGGAGGAAAAGACAGACAAATCCCTCACTTCAAATGAGATTAGGAAGATATGTAAAATGTGAGAAACAGTACAAATTTTTTTCCATTAAGTTTATTGGTACATTTTAGGTATACAATGCATTTACATTCACCATTGGGAACTTGTAACTTTACATGATGTATCTTGGTTCTTATTTTTTCCCCATTCTCCTGCCCTCCCTTCACCCCCTCCACCCCTCCCTATTTACAAAGTCTTTGTTTTCATTTTTTCCTTTTCTCATATTTATTCCTTTTCCTTCTTTCCTTTCCCCTACCCCTCTCACTTCCCCTACCATTTAGACCTTTTCTATTTCAAATTATCAATTATACATTTTGATCAATTTTTACACTTTCAGTTTCTCACACCAGAGAAACAATTTGGTATTTACACGTGTGTCCTATTTGTTTCACTTAAAAGTATAGCCGGCATGTGCATCCATTTAGCTATAAATGTCTCTAGTTTCTCATTCTTTACGGCTGAGTAGTACTCAGTGCAAAGCTTTGTAGAAAATCACCATCCAAATAAAGCTGTAGCAGTGGGAACAATGAATCTGTTTAATGACAACACAATGTCATATTTCTGTGAAATTCTGAAAAGGAGACAAAAGCAAGTGTCATTGGATAAATTCCTTGTTAAAATTACATGAGAAGACGCTGCCTGCTGCGCAGATGCGAGGACCCGAGTTCGATCCGCGGTACAAAAAAAAAAAAAATTACATGAGAAGAAAGAGTCTATTGAGCCGTTAGATAGCAGTGATTCCATTAGTTAACAGTGAAAGTCACCCTACACAATAACACTCCTCTCTGTGTCCCTCACACCAGCCACAAAGGTTTTCAAAAGTGAGTGCAGGTTAATTTATTTTTCTTTATATTTTGCATTTTATTTATTATTTTATATTACATTACAGTATTATAATTGTTTTTGTATGAATATTTTTGAGTTCTGGAACGAATCATCTGAGTTTCCCTTATTTCTTATGGGGAAATTTGCTTTGTTATACAAGTGATTTGGATTACAAGACAGTTTCCAGAATGAATTATGCTCACAAACCAAGGTTTTATTATGTAAGATTTCCCCTTAAAATACAACAAAATATCAATACTGTTTCATAATTTATCATTTCAAATGTGTAACAATTTTAATCTTGCTTTTAATAAGGGCAAAGCGTTGAGAAAAAAAACAGGTATCACATGCGAAATCATTCCAAAGAAAGGTAGCTAATCATCAGGATGTAGTAAGAGTTTTCCATTTATATGAATACAGAGTAATGATCATATAGTACTCTACGGAAGTATAGGGTGGCAAGTCCTCATTTTCACTCTATTAAGAGCAACTACTTGACAATTGAGAGGTTTCAATTATGGGAATATAAATAACAGGACAAATACTATGTTAAGATGAAAAAAATAAAAGTTTCTAGTTGGAGTTTTAGCCCTGTGTCACAGCAAAAAGAAATAGTGGCATAGATAATGAATAACATCTAATGAAAATTATGCCAATAATCCATGTTTCTCATACACTAAGTGTGAATTCTAAAGTAAAGAGTGAATGAAAAAAAAAAAAGAGTGAATGTATGTACTATGCTGATGAATTCCAATGAGAAAGATCATCTAGGGAAGAAAAGAACTCAATACCGGGTTCTGTAAGAAAGATCATTAAAACCAGTAGCTAAGGAAAATTGATCATATACCTTCACTTTGAATCACTCTGATTTACTTGTTTTCAAATAAGATTACAACTTTAAAAATATTTTAGGGCCGGGGATTTAGCTCAGTGGTTTTGCCACCTGCTGCACAAGCGCAAGGACCCGAGTTTGATCCCCGGTACCCAAAAAAAAGAAAAAAAATGTTAGTACCTTTAGGACATTCATATGTTTAACCACCATGAAAACAATTGAATGTTCCTAAAGATAATCCTAAGAAACCTACAGTTTTTCAAGTACAGTAAATCAATATACTTTTATTCTTATTATTATCCTGATTTAAGAATGTTTCTACATAGATGACATAACCAGTGCTTAAATTGTAAAAGCCAAATAACGAAAAAGTTTATCAAACCACCCAATCAGAAAATTGGAGAAAAATTTAACATTTAAAATAACAGCCCCTGTTCAAGAGATTTTTAAAGATTAAAAGTATAAAATATAGGATTGTATGCTTAAAGAAGGACTATTTACAAATGTTAACTTTAACCTGCTGAGCAAAAGTTTTGCTTTTTTCTCTTAACTTCTAGAGGAGACTGTTGAATGATATTTAAACAGGGTAACTCTGGTGGCTCCTTTTGGGTGCTTACTGCACCAAGATCTTACCCAGATGGTAAAATATTGTTCAGACATTCCACATCAAAATGTTCAAATGGGAAGGGGAACAAGGGAGGGGGAAGGGGAAAGAGAGGGAAGGGAGGAAACATTGAGGAAAAAAGTGAAAATAGAAGGAAAAATGGAAATAAAGCTTTTGTGTATAAGGGGTTCAAGGAGGGAATGGGAAATAAAGAAGAAGCAGAATATATGTACAAGTGAAGATTCCCTATGATGCATGTTATAATTATACATATATATATGTATATCTAAAATGTACCAATAAATGTTTTGCTTCAAAAAAAGAAAAGAAAAGAAAAAAAAATCAACATTTTGGTAAAGTAGCAAGGCATAACAGGACATAGTTGCAATCTCAGATACTGGAATAAGATGATTGAAAGTTCAAGTTCAGCCTGGGAAATTTAGTATGATGTGTCACAAGTAAAAAGTAAAAAGGGCTGGGATAGCTAATTGTAGAGTGCTTGAATAGTATGTATGTGGCCCTAGTTTCAATTCCCAGTTAAATACGTACACACATACATACACATACATAGATACAGGCTTTAACATTTTGGGGGGAGAAAGTGTTGAGGAAATACAGAGAAAATAATGTTTATAAATAAGACTATTGGAACTGAATTTGTTACCCACACATGGCAAGGAAGGATGCCAGGACCTGCAGAGAAGATGGGAAAACAGATTAGCATCTTTACTGACAAGTCAAATATTTCAAGAGTAACACAAGTCAGCAATCTCCAGACTAGGAAATTTAAATTAAGAGTAGGCCAAAAATAGTTCTGCAGATAAGGAAAACGAAGATAAATCATGACTATCTCCACATAATTTATAACTGATACTTTCCAAAGAGATGCTACCTTTGCTTGAGAGGGAACTTGAAAATTGTCCTTTATTTTAATATTTTCCCCTTCAAATGTTGTTATAATGCAAACTTTTATCAGATGATAAAAATATTTTAATTGTTAGATGTACAGATAACCAGCTATGATATTAACAATGAATTCTATGTTGCAAATTTTATAATTTTACTTGTCTGCATTATATGCACATTAACTTACTTAATGTTTCTTACTTGAGCTTATGTAACTAATTTCAAAGGAATTGATAGCTATTATCATCTGGAGATGGAATATATTTTAGGTAGTATTTATAAAATTATAATGTGGAAATACGGTTAACATGTGCAAGGCCCAAGTTTCAGCTCTCAGCATCAAACAAAACAAAGCAAAACAAAAAAGAAAAATACAATAAAACCAAAAATTATATGTTTGCCAATTTTCTAATAAAAAAACTTTTTTTAATAAAAGAAACAGTAATGTGAGAACTCAGAGAACGTGGTGAGTTTGGAGGACGTGTCTGCACCTAAAGAAAAATATAAGTGAAAGCATAAAAAACTCAACCAGGGGGCGGGATTTAGCTCATTGGTTCCACTGCCTGCCTTGCAAGCACATAATCCTGAGTTTGATCCCTGGCACCAAAAAAAAAAAAAAAAAAGCCAACCAACAGATTTTTGTTTTATTTTTTACTTCAAATTATTTCAATTTCTGTGCTTACATACTGCATTCTCAGCTTCTGTTTGCAATGATAATTTAGTGAAATCTGGTACCAGCATTTCTACCTATTCATCAAAAAATATTGATTCTGGGCCGGGGATTTAGCTCAGTGGTTCCACTGCCTGCTGTGCAAGTGCAAGGACACAAGTTCCATCCCCGGTGCCAAAAAAGAAAAAAAAAGAAACATTGATTCTAAGGCATAGGATATGCAGAGTGCAAAAATTGAAAATATAAGGACACTAAGTCTATACAAGGACACAATTATGTGAGAAGTTAAATGGCAATTCAGGTAGAGTCCTATCTTAGATAGTTCTCAGATTGAAACCAAGAGAATAATGCTATTTGTCTCTCCAGCAGCAAAAGTGAAGGTGAACCTTAAATCTTTCACAAAAGGGAAGAGTAGGGCCTAGAGGCATTTTAAATTCCTGTTCCCTGTTTTCAACAAGGCCTGACAGCAATTTCCCTTTTCCATTAGATCTATTCACACATTTTCTATATGGTTTCTACTTTTTAGACAAAATAACTGTCACTAAAAATTAATATCTGAAAATAACATGGTAATAACTTAAAAGCCTAAAATGTGGAGAAATGAGTTAAATTAAGATAAGAACTAAGTGTCAGGTAACTCCAGGCTTTGGAAAATTAAAATATGTTTTTGGTGTCTTGTGATTTTTTTACCTTATACCCACTAAGGCTGGACATTTAGAAGACTCTAAATGTAAGAACATTAAAATAGATTTGAAATCTTTAAATGTGTGGAAAGAAAATTGAGAGAAGGAAACTGTCAGTAAGAAATGTAGTTTCATAAATGTATAATCACCTGTCCTAGATGGCCAAGGATAAAAGGATGGATCATTATATGTTTACACATACACACACACTCACACATACACACACACTCACACACACAACTATCTTTAGTAAGCAAGTTTGTTTTAAAACACTCTCTGATGTTTGCATGAGAATATTGCCTAATGCATTTCTTACATTGTTAAGAAATACAAGACTATATGTATTTGTGTGTGTTTGTTAAATTACTTCAAGCTGAATTTTAGGGTGTACATTTAACATTCAGTGCATTGTATATATCAGAATGGAAATACTTGAATCATTTTGAAGAAAACAGGTTTTCCTAGCTCCAGTTACTCTTTACCTATACCTAGCAAGAGTATACAACATGGAAGAAAATGACGACTTTCCCTGGCAAGTAAGACCTTTAGTTGCCTACTTCTTGGGAGCTACTGCCAAGGTCTGTAGTATTAGGGCAGGCCCTGCATAGATGAATAGATATATTTCGTCTGGTTTTCATACTTGAAAGCCTTTAGTTATATATATATATATGTGTGTGTGTGTGTGTGTGTGTGTGTGTGTGTTTGTGTTCAACAAGACACCTGGCATGAGCCTCTTAAGAAAAAATGCCTCAAAGTGAAATCTACATTTACATGATTACAGAAAAACCACAAATATCAGAAAATAATGTCTAATGTTCAATGCTCTAGAAAACTTATAGTTCAGAGGGATTTGGACTATGAAATACATGATAATTTCTAAAAAAACATAATTTTTATCCCAAAGAAAGTGTATAGGGGTCTTTCCGGGGACAGATTGGGTGACCATGAAATTTAAACATGTGCACATGCTTTGATTAAAGTTAAGGTCTATTAATCACATGATCCTGTTCACTAACCGGAGGGCAAACATATGATCCAAGCCAACCAATCAACTTTAGGAATATAGAATTGAAATCAAAGAAATTAAGACAGCCTAAGTTTGGTAGTGAAGCTAATGATTTACAACATAGAATGTCTATAGAATAATTAAGAAAGACAGGACAGAAACATCTAGAGGCAAAAAAATGAAATAAGAAAACATTGACAACAGTTCAGTTCTGTGTTAGTTATTTTTTTCAGAAAAAAATATAACAACCCTGAGTTGCAATTCATCTTTCCAACTCTCAATTTGAGGAAAAAAATTAACCTTTTTACTATTCTCACAAAAATTTTCTAACAATTTCCAAAATCATATTTTATTAATGACCCAATAAACATGGAAATTACTCAGAAAAATTCAAGTGAATGTTTAAATAAGAGTTTCTATATTCTAAGCTGCATTTGCTGATAGTTCAACTTAGACTGGTCAAATTGACCATGATAGAATTTCTTTTTCACAAAATATTCTCATTTGAGTATATTGACATGTCTATTTCTTGTGGAAAATACATTGCTCAATTTGTATTATCTGTTCAATTACATTCCTAATTTATTTGTCCATCTCAACTCAGTACTTCATAATGACTCGGCTTGTCCATAAAGAATCAAGCAGAGAAAAAGTAAATATCCAAACTAAGTCACTCGTTTACTCTGAACAATTTGGCTTTAAAATCCTTTCTGAGAATGCAATTTACATGACATAACATTTGTCACTTTGAAAAATAAGTTGTTTAAAATAAGTTAGGATAATTCAATTTGAAATTAATTGTTCTATCTTTAAACAGGGTAACTGCCCCCACTTGCCCCTATCTGCCTCACTTCTCTGTTTTAGGGACGCGCTGTACTCTTTGCAACATAAGTAGTTTTAGACCATTTTCTTATCAAACAATAGTCTCTTGTTTTATGGTAGTTGTATATAGAGTACTTTAGGACTTTCATATACACTACATGGTCTTCAAAAATGGTGAGATTGTGATCATGAATGTTATTATTATGTTGTGCCTGTAAGTTAGAAAACTGGGGACTAGGAATGAAGTAGCTGGACTATAAACAATATTTAATATTGTATTTTTTTATCTTTCTACCTATATATGAAGGATAAGATTATACAGTAGTAGAAGAGGTAGAAAAATTTAAAAATTAGAAAATATGTTTCATGGTTGTGTTAGTTAGAAATACTATATTATTAAAATAAGTATGAGTACATCACCAAACTAAATCACAAATTATATCATCAAAATTCAAAAGAATCTTTTTTGAATATATATCCTAAATTCACCAGCAGAAATCAGTATGTATTTTTAAGTGAATCTTATTAGAATACATGACATTTTGAAAGGCATTCACAATTTAGATGCATACATACTGAATTTGCACGTTGGTTATTTTGCTCCACAAACCTTAAATATTGAAAAAAAACTTAGTAGTCTCAGTTAGTGGATAGAAACATTTCAATACTTATTCACATAGTGCAAGATCATGAGGAGCTAATGAGACAATGTATAAAATATCTACATAGTTCTTAGGTCATAGAAGCTACACAATATACATAAGACACCTTTATCTGATTAAATATTATTATATATCTACATATTAGTAAAACACAATACATTAATCTACATCATTGATAAACGACTGTACAATCTAGTCTCATTCTACTTTATATAAAATACTTACTAAAGAACTACAAATGTTTTGAATTAATATTTATGTGTAATTAAAATAAAATACTTACTTGTAAAAGTTGTTTCAAAAGCCTCTTAAAGAGAAAATATTGTAGATAAATGCATGTTCTGTTTCATTATGGTAAATAAAAAATAAATATAATAATAAAATCTCCCAAAATAAGTAAAGTACACGTAATTGAGTAATATATGAAAAATATACAAACACAAAATAATAGTATTTATGAAATGCATCTATTATAAAATAAATTTGAAAACTTTATCTTGAATTATACTGTACATTTTTATTTATTATTAATAAAAATAACTATATGCATGTTCCACTTTGATAATGGTTATAACATCTATTGCAGTTGACTAACATTCACAGACAGTATCAAATAACACTTTTGGATGCTTACAATAGACAGATTCGTACTATGTGAATAAATTCGCTATTATTAAATAATCTGAGTATGTTAGAGATGTGTCTACAAAACATTGATCTTTAGTGAGATAACTTGAAGATCAAATGGAAAAGTTATTGATTGTTTTGAAAAAAAAACTTTGAAAGTATTCTCCAAGTAATTCTATTGTAAGAAAAACATATTTTTACATTTAAAGAATATTCAAGCTGTAAATTTTCTAATAAAAATATGAATTTAATATTATGATTAAAGTGAAAATTTTAAATGGTGAAATATTATAACCCTAAAAATACCAACAAATTCCGTAGTTATATGATACCACTATTCCTAGAATTATTATGCATTTTCTTGTACAAATTGTCTTATTGAAACAAAGTGCAGATAGTGAAGTCCTCTCCTCTATTACTTTTTGAATAATAACTAGGAAATTTTTTAAAAGCACCTTAATAGCCTAAGCATATTGGTTACTTAGATATTTTCTTACAAAGAAATCATAGCAGGAAGTGGTATTCAGGATATGATATTGGTAAAAAAATAGGTAAAAATTGATGAAGTCATTAAATTTTCAAAAGTTATAAATTATCCTGTAAAGCTTCACTGGCTGCAAATTAGCCTGTGCTGTAGCCCTCTGCTAACAATCTATAGATCATTTTATTATTCATGAATTTTAGTAATTTCAGGACACCACAGGTCATCTTATGCTCATTTATTTGCTAAACACCTTGTGCTAGTATGCCTATGCTGAAAAATTGCTACTATTTACTCCCCGTGAGACAAGCAAGCAACAAAGTGCCGATTTTGGCCCCAGACATCCAGTATGCCAGGCTGCACATACATCTTGCTGTCAGTGAAATAAATGAGCCCTTAAATTGGCTGCAAAGCTTTAAGAACTGAAATTTATATGTCTAGTTATCAAACAGAAAGTTCAGAACACCTGCCAATATCAAACATAATTGTGACAAACTGTTACATTTTACCTTTAACTTTTCAGTTTTAATACCACAGCTTCATTATAAAGTATTCCACAAAATACCCCGATTCAGCAATGCAAAGCAATTGTGACTTTGTACTTGTCTCTTTTTCTGTGTACATGTGCAAGTGTGTACATGTGTGTATGTGATGATCTACCATTTAAACATTGGACCATCCATCAGCAGATGAATAACATGTCACAAATAGCCAGAGCATCAGAATTTTCTTTGAGCTGAAAGTCAAGTCCCAGCAGATTTGCCAACTTCAGCAGATATTACAGCTTCTTTCCAAATTTCCCTTAAAACATTAACCATATTGACAATAAAGCATTTCAGTACTTTTTAAATTATTTATGAGTTTGATATTGAAAAGATACTATACATTATAAATCCCTGTATGCGTACCTGATGGAGAAAGAACATTCTTTAAGAATTATGTGACTTTAAGAAAACAAAGCCAGGGCTGGGGATTTAGTTCAGTGGTTCCTCCGCCTGTCCAGCAAGTGCAAGGACAGGAGTTTGATCCCTGGTACCAAAAAAAAAAAAAAAGCCACTAGATGATGGAGGCAGAGATTGTAAAGGGAAGGAAAGTCCATAACTCTGATTACTAAGTGGAATAGTAAAATATTTATATTAATAATTACAGTAATGAGAGAAACCATGCCAAATACTAAATATTTTAAAATATTCTTACATGTGTTTTATATTAAATTTTCACTATGACTTCAATTTTAGTGACAAAAACTCGAGGTACAGCCAGGTTAAGTGACTTGCACAAGTCAGTCAGAAATATGCTGCATTGAGGAGCAGGATTGCAATTCCCCATCCTACCTTTACAATACATGTATTAAACCCACTATATTCAATTGCTGAAGAAGTCCAAGAACGAATAAAGCTCAGTTTAATTATACACAATCTATCTTTTTTTTTCCATCCTACACTTCAACATGCACATCAAATGTGATTCTCATAGATACCATACTGACTTGAAAGAAAATATATAGTCTCTAAGTAATATAACTCTTGGGCTGGGGATTTAGCTCAGTGGTTTCTCCACCTGCTGCACAAGCGCAAGGACCTGACTTCGATCCCTGGTACCAAAAAAAAAAAAAAAAGTAATATAACTCTTTTGAGTGTGTTCTTTTACAAGTCCTGTGCTACACACATGTGGGTCAGTCAGTTACTGTGCACAAAATGCAGGAATCAAATGAAGGGTAAAGCAGAAAGTGCTTCACTCTCAGCTTGGTTAAAGAATACGCTTTCCCTTTGCAGTTTGCTAAAAGACACTCTGTTCTGAACAAAACCATAGAGATTCTTTTTAGAAAACTAAAAATAGCACATATAACTCCAATTCCTTTTCAAGTTATAATATTCAATTTAACATTTCTTTACCATTTGAAATGTTCAAATGAGAGATTTGTGAAATAATGCATTGGTAGTTTAAGTGTATACCCCCTATCAATGTAGCTCACAAAAGAAACAAGAATTATAACTTCACTTATGAATTCATTTTGTGTGGAATTTCCAAGGCAAAAGAGTGACTTTAGTAATTCTGATGGAAGAACTATACTTTAAAAATGTATGACACTTCTGCTTTGATTAAATTTTTTTCTGATTATTTTAGATGTTCACTTTTAGATTGGCAATATCTAATGATTTGTCCCCTTATTAGAGAGGAGTGTGATTTGCCTGTCATATATTTTGCTAACTGATTTTTCAAGTCACTCTGTCTTTCACAACATTCATCATGTAAGCTGTCTTTGCAGTGATCTTAAAAAATACAAAATTGATTATTTTAGATTCTGGTTTAACTGCTTTTGTAGAAAATTCACCTTTACTATATACCATCTTGAATTTTAATTTTCCACTGCACCCAGTGCCATGGATTATTTACAATGTCAAGAAAATTTCCTGATTAACTACTCAGTGTGAAATCAACTAATTTATTTCTAATTATTTACCTCCCTTTTCATAAATTCCCCATAACTAAGAAATTTAATGATAGTATTTCTAATAATAAGTGTGATTGATTTCCGTAGTTTTTTTGTAGGGGTGGAGTTTAGGTTTATTATGAAAGAAACATCTCCTTAGGGAATTTAAGAAAGTAATATTCTGCACTGGTAGGAAAGACATCAAAATGTAAAATCACAAGTGTTTTTACTCCAGACCTGTCCCAGCTCCACATGCAGAGTGGAAGGAAAGAGCTGAGGCAAATAGGCAATTCTTTAAAATTAGACTTAAAAACCCTAAAAATTTGATGAAAATCTAAACTTGTTTTGCTTTTTAAAAACTTTATATATCAAAGGTCCTGCTTTAATGACATGTTAGCCCCACCAGAAAGTCACCCCAATATACCTTGTCAGTGACACACTTAAGTTGAGCACCAGGTATGGCCAGGTGTATATGTGTCATTAAACCCAGCCATGAGACTCAGATAACTGCTAATGCTGTGCATTCACCTGCTAAGTGTCCACCTACAGAAGGATGGGCAGGGCAGGGAGACTCTTATATAAGAATGAATGACCTAAAGCCACATGGCCCACCTCTACCCAAAAGGAAATCCTTGTATATAAACCAAATGAGGCACCCAGTGATCGGGATGATTTTTTTCCTTTTAGATGAAAGTTAATCTACATATCCATAAGTAATTTTTTGTTTTTACATTTAGATATACAAATACTACCCTTTGTATTATAAATAGGAGACCAAGCAATAAGAAGTTTTTCTTCTAAGGTAGGGACATCCATCAGTTTACCTATTAGCTTTGTGTCCATGGAAGAGCATGGAGCTCCAAGTAGGGGATCGCCACAGCAAAAGCCCAAGGAAGGGCATTCCTCCCTATCCCCTAAACCTTTCTCCTTCTCTAATTTCTA
The DNA here is from genome assembly GCF_000247695.1 of Heterocephalus glaber. The sequence goes on along the minus strand of NW_004624748.1, from coordinate 24,445,506 downwards.
CTTATAATTTAGAAAATAGGCCTTCCCACCAAGAGAAAGATCCTCACTTAACCCAAGTCAAGTCTTTCCCCTTTTGGTCATCTTGAAGAAATAAAACCCCTCCTCCTTTGCTCTTTGGTGAACACATCTGCTCTGTCTGGATAGCAACACATACTGGGCCAGCACACTTGATGAAGAAAAAAGCAGCGGTTGGTTTCCCTACCGATTTCAATGACGGGGAATGAGGGGGTGAGTGGGTGTGCAAAGATTAAGAACTTAATTCCTTTTGTTCTGGCCAAAGAAAGGAAAATTAACTCAGCACAAGGAATAAAAAAGACCTCAATTATTACAGTAATTGAGATACAATGGGGACAAGTAGGATGACTCTATGTTTGGGAAGAGCTGGATTAAGGTGCAGAAGTAGTGGGGCCCAATGACTGGAAGTCTAGTCCATTTAGTTTTTGTACTGAAAGGGCTCATCGCCAGTTTCACTGAGAAAACATGTACAGAAGAGAGCTTTTGCCACTGCTGGAAAAAGGGTAGCAGTCTTCAAAGTAACACTTCTACCTGCCACATTCTGGAAAATGCACTACAATTGGCTACTACAAGAAAAGTCAATGATATCAAAGATTTCATGGACTCTAGTTAAGCAGCAGGCACTGTCCAGGCCCACCTTAGTATCATAAGTGTGAATGTGGTACTAGATTCTCGATGGCCTCCTTAATGTACTTCAGGCCTTCGTGCTAAAGCTAGTGTGGCTGATTGCACCATTCCAGTTCCCAGGAATGGGCTTAGGCTCAAAGTTGCTATCACTCTAAAGTTTTCACATATGTGGTGTGAGATGAAATAGGCTGCCAGGGAGATTCTTTCACAGAGTCCTATTTGGAATTCCAGCTGGGCAGGCATGACTTCAGGGTTTTTCCCCTTAATCTTAACTGCTGCATACAACAGACCTGATAATGAGCCTCTACAGTATCCATGTCATAGGCTTTGTCTGCTCCCACTCCACATAAATATGGACCTTGGGGCCCAGGGAAGCTGTTGAAAGGCTAATCAAAGATTTGCCCATGTTGTCCCCATGAGAGCAACCTCCATTCCCAACCAGGTATGCTGGTGGAATACCATGTCCATTATCTTTACAGGTGTGTCTTAAATCAGACTCTTCAAGCTTCTGATTATACTTGAAAATTTCATGGAATACCAGTTTACTGGGATCTTTGTGAAAGGGGTCCCACAACATGACAACAGAGATAAGGTACATCTCACTCTTGCAGCCTTCAGACTGGAAAATCCTAGAGCCATCAAATTCTACTCAGAAAACTCTTCTGCACATTTGGGGTCACAGTCCAGGCTGAGGGTCTTGCAGGACAGTCTTTCTCCAGTACCTTTAATCCAGATATCCATGGCTTAGGCTTTGTCACCATGAGACAAGGACATGAACATCTACTTGGTGCCTTTGTTCAGGTGGGAACTTGCTAAGGTAGGCACAGAGGAAGATGTTCATTGTAGTTAGCAGGTGAGGAGCAAGGCATGAAGAATGGAGAGGGCAGCATTCTGCTCAGATGTCATGCTCTTCTCACATTTTTGGCTCTCTTTCCTCAGCTTTTATTACGGGTCAAAGATACTTTAAATAAATTTTCAAGTTCATTAAACTTAATTAAAATTCAACATAAACTTAAGGATTTAACATCTCAAAGCGGTAAAGTAAATGGCTAAGGCAACATAATCATCAAGTTTGGAGGCAGTAAGAGCTGCAGGAGATGGAGAGAAGGCAAAGGGAGGATGGCACTCTCTTCCTTGGTTACTGGAATATCTGGTACTCTTAAGCCAAAAAGTTTCTCAGGCCAAAGTTTGCTGGACTATCTTGTCTGTTTAGACTTACTTGTATGAACAAGATTTTATTGCAAAGTCATCCTTCTGCCTCCAGTGACTCATCAGGGACAACTCTTGTTTTCCTATGTTCTATTATAATTAAATTTACTAAACTCCGTTCAGTTACTAAATTTAAGTGTGCCAGGTATTTCTTTCTGGAAACTCATTTGGATGGAGAATATTCCTATGATGTTTCCATGTTTAGAGATAATAGTAAGAACCTGAAAAACTAAGTTATTTGCTAAAATTCTGTAATTTGAGGAACATTAATTTAAAAAATATACTTCAGAATATTATTTCTTCTGTTGAAATATAAAAATAGAAATTTTAAGGGCCAGGGATTTAGCTTAGTGTTTTTGCCTCCTGCTGCGCAAGTGCAAGGACCTGAGTTCAATCCCTGGTTAAAAAAAAAAAAAAAAATTAAAATTTTAGAAAACACTTTCCTTTTTAAAAATTTTCATGGAATTTGAGAAAGAAAAAGCAAAAAGGAGTAGGAAAAAGCAAATACATCTATTTATTAATCTATTGATCTATATATTTATATTCTGCAGAAGAAATTCTGACAAAAATTGGACAATTTTTAGGCTATCATAATAATATTTAGTATGCAAATCACTTCTTTTTTTCAACATGTTATGTAGCTCCAGAGATTCATATTCTCTTTCAGTTATCATGTGCTTTGATTGCATTTTGTTGGTAACATCATATAATCCTTTTACATGCCTTTTAAACATTTGCATATCTGTGGAATGGGGTAATATTTGGTATTAAAAAGGAAGACAGGGCCAGGAATTTAGCTCAGTGATTTCACCACTTGCTGCGCAAGGACCCTAGTTCGATACCCAGGACCCCCCTGCCAAAAAAAGGAAGATATCCTGCAACAGTTGAAAACTTGGATCAACCTTGAGAACTTTATGCTAAGTGAAATAAGTCAGTCACATAAGGTCAAATAATTCCTTATTTTATTTATATGAAAAATCTAATAAAGATAGTCATATCTTTCTTATGCTAGGCATTCATGGCTTCCGGCATGTTTCTGAGCTCATCTATTTTTTTATCTGTTTCTATTCTAGAGCCTCTAATCATGTCTTTCACTCTACTCATCAACTCTGTAGTTATCTGGGAAATTATTTCTGTAATTGAATTTTTCTAGGGCCTCATTCACCTCCTTTGTTACTTCCTGTGCTATCAGTTCAGGGTGTCCAGGTGGTTAATTATTAGACTTTTCCATCTCGTTTCCCCCAGAATTTACCCTTGGTGGGGTGGAAGTCTGAGTTTGTGCCTTGTTTAAATATCTTCCCTTTTTTGTTTTTGGTACTATCCTTGGTTTAATTCCTGGGTTGATATTTCCAAATTGCTTATTGCAAATATCTTTGTTGCTTGTATTTAGAACCCTTATGGAATGATTGCTTCTTGGAGGTGTCTTCCAGATATAGATGGTCTTTAGGTTTTGAGTCTCTAATGGCTCTGAGGCTGTCTCATTTCCATTATACCAGGAAGGACATTTGATTAGATCAATCACAACACCTTAGCCCAAGTGATACAATCACCAACACCATAGCATTAAGTACATCTTAGAATATGACAGTCTGTGATAGTTATTAATCTATCACCCCTAATCATGTGAATTAAATCAAAATCAAGGACCAACCCAACATATGTTTATAGAGAATAAACTCTTCAATATAGCAACTTTAAGACCCTTCAGGATGGGGAGTTAGAAGGAATTAGGGAGGGAGGGATAGATAGATAGAAGGACAGAGGAAGGTTAGTAGTGAGGCCAGAGGACAGAGCCAAGGGAAGGAAGAAGAAGAAAACAAACATAAAGAAGAAATCCGAATTAGGACCAGAACAGGAACAAAAAGGCAGATGAAGAACAATATAGGACAGCAAGAGAGCAAGTGTGAGAGAGAAAGAAAGGAAAGAGAAAAGAAAGAAAAAAGGAGAAAAATAAAAATTTGAAAAGAGTAGGAAAAAGAATTAAAAATTTGACAAAGGAGCCAACCAACCTCATTGGAAGAAAGATAGCCTATTTAATAAATTCTGTTGGAAAAACTGGATTTCAACCTGCCCGATTAAAACTAGACCCATATCTACCATCATGTACTAAACTAAGATTGAAGTGGATTAAAGATCTAAATATTAAAACAGAAACACTAAACTTGCTGAAAGATAAGTTCCGTAGAACTCTTGAAGACATTGGCATAGGAAAGATTTTATGAACAAAACCTCAGTAGCACGGATAGCAGCACAAAGAATCAACAACTGGGATCTCATCTTATTAAAAAGCTTCTGTACTACAAGAGAAACCACCAACAGAGCTAAGAGACAACCTACAATTTGAGAAAAAAATTTTAGCAGCTGTACCTCAGACAAAGGACTACTATCTAGACTATATAAAGAAGTGAAAAGCATCAGACCCCTCAAATTCAAAGACCCAATTCAAAAATGGGCATCTCGAATGAACAGACATTTCTCAGACAAAGAAGTAAAAGCAGCAAATATACATATGAAAAAATGTTCAACATCACTGGTCATTCAAGAAATGCAGATGAAAACAACACTGAGATTTCACCTCACCCCGGAAAGAATGGCTTCTATCAAGAAATCAACCACTAACAAATGCTAGCGGTGGTGTGGGGTGAAAGGAATCCTTCTCCATTGTTGGTGGGAGTGTAGACTGGTGCAACCACTGTGGAAATCAGTATGGAGATACCTCAAAGAACTAGGACTAGAGGTCCCATTTGATCCAACTATTCCCCTGCTGGGTATCTTCCCAAAAGAGTTAAAAGAATCATACCACAGCAATATATGTGCACCCATGTTTATAGCGGCACAGTTTGTAATAGCTAAAGTGTAGAAACAGCCCAAGTGCCCATCAACTGGAAACTGGATAAAGAAGGGTTTTTTTTATATATATAAAATGGAGTACTACTCAGCCATAATGAATGAGAAACTAGAGACATTTACATTGAAATGGATGCATATTGAGGACCTACTCTTAGGTGAAATAAATAGGACACACGTGTAAATACTGAATAGTTTCTCCAGTGTGAGAATCTGAAAGTGTAAATAAGGAATAAAATGATTAAAATGAAAAATTGATGATTTGAAATAGGAAGAGAAGGTCCAAAGTGGTAGGGGTAGTGGGAGGGGCAGGGGAAAGGAAAGAAGGGAAAGGAAAAATTATGAGAAAAATAAAAAATGGAAACAAAGTCTTTGTAAATAGGGAAGGGTGGAGGGGGTGAAGGGCACATAGGTAATGGGGAAAAAATAAAACCAAGATAAATCATGTATAGATACAAGCCCAATGATAAATGTAAACGTATTGTATACCTAAAATGTATCAATAAAGGAATTTAAGCAAAAGAAGTCATAAAACTAGAGAATATAAAGGTAGTTGCCAGTAATAAAAAGTAGAAAGAAATAAGGATCTACTATTGAATGAGATAAGATTTCAGTAACGCAAGATCTCTACATCTTAGTAGAGATTTGTTGTACATCATTATGCCTGTAGTTAACAACATGTTTTGTACATTTAAAAATTAAGGTAGTAGATCTTATACTGTGTTTTTACAACAACATAAAACACAAATAAATAACTAGAGAAATTTGTTTTTCTTTGTAGTCAAGTAGCAGATTCATCTTTGATTCTTTAGCGCCTGAGATGTCTAATAATGATGTACTTTAGAAGATGATAAAAAGCTATTTTAGAAGCACATCACATGCACTACCTATGATTTATAGCTACACTTGTGGTATAGTGCAAGCTTGTATGTATGAAAAAGATTTTAAAGAATTTTCTTTCAAAGTAAGATAAAAATATAAAGGTATGCATTTGGCTTTAGATAAGAGAAATATATTCATTTGGAAATATTGGGTCATATTTACTTATTTCAATTCACAGAACTGGCAAAACAAACACTTCTAATTTGAGATTACTTAAACTGTGCTTTCTGAGTATACACTGTCATGAAATTCATTATGAAATAATGTAATCCTTAATTTAAAAACATAGAGAACTTTTTTTCATAAAATATTTACTAGTTGTCTGAAAAAAACAGGAACATACTAGCAAACATTTAGCACTAATTTGCCTTCTTCCCTTTCAAGGTAAGCCTTATCCTGATCATGACTATTCCAATACAAATTTAATGGAGGCAATTCATGAAACATAATGTAATTTAAAATTTCATGAAAGCTACATTTTTAAAAGTAAAAAAAAGTTGAAATTTTATGTTAGTTAAATCTATTATCCAAAATATTATCATTTCAATGTATAAACAATCACATATGTTACATGATTTGAACAGTAAAATTTTGAAACTTGGTATGTATTTTTCATTAATACATATTATCTTTGAATTTATAAGAATTCAATAGCTACATGTGGCTTGTTTCTAGTATCTTGGATGGAACAGTTCTAAATTAGGAGAAATTGAGATGTTAAAAATATTTTAACAAGGAAAGATAAGAAGTAATAAAATAATTTATTTAAAGTTCACAGAATTTTAGAATGTGATAATTTAGGTTTAAGTGGTGTAAGAAGAAGCAGCAACAGCTGCATAATAATGGCAGTAAAGGAGTTACACTCAAGAATCTCTGAGAGAAAAACATCCCACACAGAAATAATCCACAGAGTTGGAGACTGAAAATGGAATTTCATGTCTGCTTTAGGAAATGGAGCCATTGTTTAAAGGAGAGAGAATTTTGGAAAGTCTAAGAATTGAGATAGAACTAAGAAAAACTGGGTCTGTATACTATATTAGTTTTTACTTTGAGAATAATATAGATACACTGGATAATTTGGGGCATAGAAAGGGAAAAATTTTGAATGTATTTTTAAATTATCTCTCAGAGTTTTCTGTTGACAACATATACATGATAGAAACAGAGGGCTGTCTGCCACTCTGTGATTCCTAACTGAATGTGGTTGTATTAATTTACTAGCTGCTGGTACAAACTAGTACAACCTAGGAGGCTTAAAATAGAGGCTTATTTTCTTAAAGTTCTGCAGGCTAGGGGTTTGAAATAAAAATGTTGGCAGGGCAAACTTTGTTTTGAGCTTTTTGGAGAACTTTATTTTTTTTCTCTCAGCTTCTGGTAATTTTTAATGGCCTTGATATCCTCTGGCAGATAGAGGAGTCACTCCAGTCTCTGTTTCCATCTCTACATAGCGGTATTCTTCTATTCCTATGTGTCTAAATTTCCCCTTTGTAAGCATACCACTCACTGGATTCTGCCTTGCTATATTCCAGAGTGACTTCTTCTTAATTTGATGTCATCTAAAAAGGTATTATGTGTTTCAAAACAAGCTTATATTCTCATATCCCAACATGAGGGCTTAGGATGTGAATATACTTTGGAAAAAAAAAAAGGATTTAACTCCTAAAAAGAAGCAATTTTTAAAAAAGTAATTATAGAAGCAGAGAGACAAGCTAGGAGAATATAGGAGATTGCCTTGATCAATCAACCAATAAAAAGTGCTTGTAAGGCTGTGGGGAAAAAGGAACCCTTCTCTACTGTTGGTGGGATTGTAATTTGGTACAACTAATATGGAAATCAATATGGAGATTCTTTAAAAACCTAAAATTAGAGGTTCCATTTGAGCCAGGTATTCCCATTCTCAATATCTTCTTGAAAGAGTTAAAAGTATCATAGCACAGCAATATATGCATACCCATGCTAAATCTTAGAAACAGCTCAGATGCCCATCAACATATGAATGGATAAAAAAATGTGGTTTTTATATACAATGGAGTTCTACTCTATAATGAAGAAGGATAAATTTGAGACATTTTTAGGTAAATGGATGCACAGATTTTGGGAAGCAGAAAGAAAATATTCAAATGGGAAGGGGAACAAGGGAAGAGGAGAGGGAAGGGAATGAAGGGAAGAGAAAAAAGAGAATAGAATAAAAAAATTGGAAACAGCTTTCATAAATAAGGATAGGAAAGAAAATTTAAGGGAGGGAGGGGAATGTGAAAAAAATATTCAAGATACATTATGAGAGATAAGAATTTCCTATGATGAATGCAATCATTATGTATATCAAAAGTGTGGACAGGGAATGGGGAAAAATAAGAACCAAGATACATCATGTACAGGTACAAGCACCCAATGATAAATGCAAACATATTGTATGCCTAAAATGTACCAATGAAATAATTTAAGAAAAAAAAGTGTATCAATAAAACTAAACAATAAAATAAAATAAAATTTTAAAAAGGAGATTGTCTTGGTTAAAGACAAAAATAAAAATTGTTGTCTCTACACTTTCTTTATGGGGGAAAAATAAATGTTCGCTGGTTTATTTTTCTTTCCAGTCAGAAGTTTGTGTACCATTCTTCAAGCATTACAGGATGCAAAGTGAGATTACTGGTGAAAATCTGAAATATGATATTCTCAGAAGGCACAACAAAGCAGGAATGAGTGACAGGGAGCAGGGAGTTTTATGACACAGTTAAAGGATGTTAATGTGTAGAGACAGATAAAGTATGCACTTGTGTGTGTGCGCGCGAGTGCATGCAAGTCTGTGTGTGCTTATGTATGTCTGCATCATGTGCGTGTGTGTGCATGTGTGTGTGTATGCATGGAAAGAAAGGAAAAGAAATAGGGAGGTTGGAAATTAACTTGAGACATTCAGTAAAATAGATACTTCAAAACGCCAACATTTTCTAAAGGAACATTTCAATGATTGAACTTTCCCTTCAAACATAGAAAGAGATTATCAGCTGCTTTTCTGAATAAAGAAAATTAAGTTCATCTAAAAGGAAAAGCCCTGTAATACTATTATCAAAAAATATTAAGTTATTATTATTGAATATATTTAACTATACCTCTGATAATCATTAAATATAATTGTAACTTAGGAGATAGAAAAGTATATTAATTTAAAATGTTTTCAGGAAAAGACTCCTGCAAATATTTTATCTTTTTTGAGCTCAAAATTTGAACAGATTTTAAAACTATGATCTTAATGGAAATTAATCCCCAAAGAACATGATATTTAATGATCTCTTTCTTAGAATGTAAATATAGTAGTTATTCATTTATTTGAACATCTTTCCATCAATCTTGTTTATCATATACATTTTGCAAGGAAAATTCAAGTTCAGTAAAAATCAATTGATTCCTATAAGTGTATGATTGTCATTACCTATTTTTAATAGTTCTATTGTATTTTATATTTTATATTCATAACTGTCACTTCTTCTACATGGGCCAATTTACTTTCAAAATGAATTTAGCAGAACTTATTTCAGTGATGGATAACAACCAATTCGGTACTAACTTTAGAGTAACTAAGAGACATGAAATAGTGCAATACATGAATTAGCAATAAAAACGTAATGTTAATAATCATGACATTGAAGTTGCATGGATTGTTGAATTTATTCCTCACATGACAGCTCCAAAAATCTATAGGTACGCAACTTGAATCAATTGTTATGTATTACAAAAATGATTTCTAGCTTTTAAATGCAAGATTAGTAAGCTGAAAAACAAAAATTATGTATAAACAATAAGAGGATAAAATTTAGTAACTTTTAGTAGAATTTCAAAGTTTTTTTATGCTTTTTAAATGTTCAATGATGATCAAAATATAAAATTCTAACTAGTTTTATTGTCCTAATATTGTCCAATGTGAAGTTTTTTTTAATATTATTGAATGGTTGATAAAATTCTTATTCACTCCCTAGAGTGCAACTTTGACCCTTCAATACCCTTAATACCCAATTAAGACTTTGGAATTTGCCTTATATACTTTATGGACTACAAAACTTCAAAACTTAATCAATTGTTTTGGAATCAGAAATTATATTGTGTTCAAAATTTACCATTAATTTAAACAATAATGTTTAAATGAATTTTAGATTTTAGCTATACTATTCCTAAAATATTTTTGCAAGTTAGTTAAATTTTTATTTACAATTTCAATTAAATCGCAGGATAGCCTTGAAAATATGCTTATCATGACAACATACATTTATTATAAGGTACCATTAAAAGTACACCTAAATATTTAATATTAATGAAAGCACTATAAATTTACTTTTTGTACTTTATTAAGAATTTTATGCAAATTAAAGTAGTCCTGATTCTTCTAGTTTTAAAACATGAGTTATTTTGGGAAATTTTTTGTGAGGCCATTTCAGTCCTTCATATCCTTCAGCTAAGATTTTAGTGATCTGCTTTGTTTAGTTATGGAGTTGATCAGTTTACTCTATATTTATTAAAAATATTTATTCTTCTCTTAACTCACTTGTCTGCTCATCAAATTTTCTTCCTCACTGTTACAGGTAATATTAACAGAATAGAAAGATACCTTCTATTCTTATACTTATATTGCTCAAAACAAGTACATATACAATTTATGCACAATTTTGTTTATACAAAAGCAAGTATGCCTAATCTAATCTTGTTTACACATAAGCAAGTGTACATAAGCAAGTATGCTTGAATATAGGTGTTTTATATTTAATGCAAAAAGAATTATTGTGTGCAGCATAATTTTTGTATGATGCAAATACAAAACTGTATTATATATTCTCTCTCATTAAATGCTATTTTATGGAATTCTAGTTGTCTACTTTAATATAAGTAATTTATTGACAATCACATGCCATCTCATATCCAGAGAAATTAAAGTGGCCACTCAATTTTATTGGTGACTTTATTATAGCAAATATAACTCACAGTGTTGTAGCTGTAGGTGGTATAACAGAGTCAAGGCAAAAAGAATCGAGCACACAACCTGAAAGTTGGAAGCAGGCTTCCACAAAGCAATCAGTAGGGTCTTGGCAATTAACAGAGTTTATATAGGTTTGGGAAAGGATGGGTAGGATACAATGGCAAGACACTCAACATTAGTTCATTGGTTGAGGTAAATACATTCAGCTTATTCAATTCCATAGAAAGGTACACTAGGATTCACCTTATTTAGATATGGCAGGAAGCAGGGGTCACAGAAACTCCACTGTGAACAAAGGACCATGGAGGAAAACATGTCCAGCAAGTCTGAGTGAGACCCAGATGGACATGTTTTAGGTGAGCAAGGGATCATAGCTAGGAGGAGCCTTTTGTTTGCTATTCTGTTAGCTGCAGCACAGCCTCCTTGTGGTCAGAAATCATTTCCCTGTTCAACTTGATCATTAGTTCTAAATTCTGTGTTAGTCAAAGGTGAATGTTCATAAGCAACAATGGCTAATTTACAAATTGCTGAATTTGTTCCCCATAAAATAGATGGAAATTGTCCTTAGTTTCCAAGAATATAGTTGTTTGTTACATAAAAAGGAAAAGAAAAAAAAGTGAAGTAAAAGAAAATGAAGCAGATATTTTGAGTTCATTTATTTTATAGATAAGAAAACTCAGACAGATGAAATATTTGTCCAAGTAGCGAAATCAGGATTTAATAAAAATGTCATTTTTTTTTCCTCCTTGGGTAATCCCCTTAAATTTGAAACCTTCATTTTTTCACAACTGTTGTTTTAAATTGTGCCTCCTTTTTATCCACCTGAATATATATTAACCAGTTTTTAAATTTGTATATTTTCAATATACTGCTTAATCATAATTGTTTCCTGTCTTTCCAACTTACTGAGTTTGAGTCTTTTTGCTATTAAATTCAATAATTTCTACATTATATGTACACTTTCAACTGTTGCCCATTTAAACTTTCTTAAATATATTTTCATTACTGCTAGCAATAAAAAACAATATATGTTATAGAAATGATGAAGGGAGAAAAGGAGTGAGGCATTCAGGAGCTACTAGAGATGACTTGAAATATTCAGCTAACATCTTCATATTTGTACTTTACTTAATATCAACTTACTAAAAAGTTATCATCTAATACAGATATCAACCATACGCAGGCACAGTTCAAATCTACCATACCACATGCTTTTCTATCTAATATTTTATCAAAACACAGTCAGACCCATTTAATTACCTTTTGCTTATGACTAATTTCTTGTTTTACAGTGTTCAGCTGTTGCAAGAGTTACTGAGTGTCCCACAAAGACTAAGGATATTTATTTGCCCCTTTTTTTGGTAACCTCTAATCTAAATGGTGCTGCCAAATTCTTAAAATTTGAATAACTGTTAAAAATCAAAATTTCATATTATTTATTTTTTACTTTGATAAGTACAATACTTTCAATTATTCCTATTCTTTCCTGCACTTAATGCATTGGGAAATTTGATGTTGAGGTAATCCCCAAGACTTAACTTCTGGAAGCAAATTTCACCTCTATTCCAGGCTCCTATCAATTTTACTTCACAGGATATTATCATTTTTTTCACTGTTAATACATTATTGATATAGGGAGCCAAATAATCTAAATAAGGAAAATATTAAAACTCCCAACCTGCTAGATATCTGAAACATGAGTTTGTGTTCTCTAAAACTGAAGAATGAATTCTAGGAACAATGGAGGTTAAGAGTATGAAGAATTTATTGAGAAAAAGATAGCTTCTGTGTAAGAGACAGAGGGGTACTAGAAAGTGGGTTGGTGGCCCACCCTGCTTCTCAAAGGTATTTTATGGGGCAAAGCCCTGAGATGAGGCAGATACAAAACCATAAGATCCAATGGAAATCACAAGGTGGGCATGAGGCAGGACAAAACCATGACCACACAATAAGTTCAAAAATATAGTCATCCAAGTACTATTAATTAAATGGAGATCAAATGTGGAAGCAGTCAAGTACATGGATTTCCCAGAAAGTCCCCAATTAAAGTGATTGATGAATTTTTAGAATGTTAATCACTGCTATTCATCCCCAGTGGAAGTAGGTGGGTGTAGTAGTTTCTGTCTTTTTATAATGTTAACCTTCAGTCAGTGTGCCTCAATTGTTTTCTATGCTAAGGGGACAATGTTGTCTAACTGCCTTATAATTTTTAACTAACTTAGCCATCTGCAATAGTATTACTCAAGAAATGTTCTTCTGAAATCATTATATCAACTAAGTAAATGTTGCGTCAGAATTTACCTCAGTGGTTCTGCTGCCTGCTTTGGAAGCACAAGGTCCCCAGTTTGATGCCTGGTACAAAAAAAAAAAAAAAATTAAGTAAATGTTGACTCCAATTTTTTGTATTTTATTTTTGTGGTGTGGGGAAAGAAATATTTTTCCTTAAAGAAGGCAGGTAAGTATAATATTCATATGCTTCATGTAGAGTGAGAGAAGGAATTTTAGGTGATGGAGAGAAGCATTCTTTGCCTTAAAATTATTAAATAAATTTCCAGACACTTTACATATTCAAAAGAAGACCAGCACCACTGGTATAGTGGTATCAAAAAAATTCCCAAATGAACACTCTTAACAATCAAGACTTGGAACTTCTAGTATATCCCACAAAATATATTACATATTTATATATAGTTGTATTGAATAAATGAAGTTTTTAATGAGGAAAACAGCAATAATAGGCCCAATGCAAGGTTAACAATTATGAATTAAGTGATCTTTACCTAGTGTGTACCTTCAATGGTGCCTAATACATTATTATAACAATACTATTCGTTACAGTCTGTTCTTATAGCTTTTTTATTATCACATATATACATTCATTTTAGGGAGTAGGTCCTGTACATGTACTTAACTTATTTAATTCTTTTACTTCTCCCCTCTCCTCTCCTCTTCTATCTCTAGACCCCCTTCCATTTGCATGAGATCTTGCTGCCTGTTCCCTATTGTCTCTTTTTTTTTTTTTGCTTTTAAAATTATTTATATGTTGAGTTTGCCACCAACTTATTTCCTTTACTTTCTGTCTACCTAACATCAATGAATATTATAGAAATTTCTTTCAAACCTATATCCTAGTCAACTTTTAGCCCATTACATTTTCTAACCACTGTAAATTTTTAAGGAAATTTATTGCACTAATTACCTAAGCAAAAGGAATAGATACTCCAAAGCACTATGACTTTTGTGAATGAAAGACAAACATTGTGCAACTTTGTTTCTTAAATAGTTGAATTGTTTTAAGGATCATTTATTTTTATGGTGGTTTCCAATGAATTCCAAATTTAAGTATCTTTACATAAATTTCTTTCAAAAGTCAAATGAACAAATAAATTGGTAATGATGCTTGTCTAATTCAAGTGGATTTGCAAAAATAAGTTGTCACTAAATGAATATCACACAGCTCAAATTTGTGTGGAGTCCAAACCAATATTCTTCTCAAAACAATATTCTGTTATAACAGATTTGAGTCTGACGCACAATACTTGTCTTTCATAGTTTAATCTCTCACTTCAGGAATAACAGAGGCTGCCATTCACCACTCAGTAAATTAATTATATACTCGTATCCAGAAATGCTGAATATACTAATATAAATAGATCATAAAACCACTTGCTCCATGAAGAATATATGACATAAAAAAGTTCTAGGATAGAGCAAAAAGGGAGTGTTGTAGGGACAGAAAGTAGAGAGATAGGGAGAAGTACAAACAAAGAGAAAGAGAGAGATCAGAAATATGAAGTAGCTAACATGCATTAATGGAAAACTAAAGAGAAGATTCAGGAATTTCACCATGATTTCCTGATCATAAATTTGATTCAGATCTTGAATGATTTTCTGATTAATACTAATAGGACTTATCTATAGAAAATTTCCTGCAATTATCATTATTTGTATAAACACAAAAACATAATCCCACGATTTCTTTAACAAAGGTCAGTGGTTCTATGCCTTTTAATGACAAGATTCAAAAATAGATATGATAAGGCCATGGTAGAAATGAGTCACAAGTATGCCACTAAACACTGATGCTCTTAATTTGGTGTCTGTTGTAGGTCTTAAAAAGAAGTCTAGCAATAGACCAAATTTGTATATATGCAGGTAACTGTGCTTTTAGGGAGAAGAGCCATATATTTTACTAACATGACAGATGTATCAGTGGCTAATATATAAAACATAGTATCTGAAATCTATTTATACAATTCCACACCATATTGTCTCAAATTGTATTCCATGAGTGTATTACCCCAGAGTCAACTGAACTGCTTGCTTAGAATAGACTATATATTATAGTTATTGTATATCACATATTATATAAACATACATGAATTGCATAATAATGACATAAACATTAACCTTTTCTGGTTTTGATTATATATGCAGAGTTCAGTAATTCTAAAATTAATTGATTTCTTAGCATTCTAGTACCTTTTATTTCATTCTGTAAACTACAAAGAAATATTAAACAACTATTATTTTTTTTATAATATAGCTTTTTTTTTGGTACCAGGGATCAAACTCAGGATCTTGCACTTGCAAGGCAGGCAGCAGAACCACTGAGCTAAATCCCTGGCCCAATTTTTTTATAATATAGAACAGACCTCATCCTATCCAAAAGTTATACTGAGGGTGAAATTCAAGTTAATGCTTATAAATTGCACTAAAGAAATAAAATTGAAACCACCTTAATGACTGTGCATTTCAGTATAAAAATTATTCTAGAAATTATAGTCTCAATTTAAAATTTCCTAACTCACTCCCAGATATACAGGGTCAAGGTGAAGCCCATGAATCTGCGTTACTATCATACTTACAAGTGCTGCGAAGGCTGCTGGGCTGGGGAACATACTGAAAAATCACCGTTTTAAAACTCTAAGCATTCTTTAAAGATATTGAACAGGATTTTAAAAGGAAATGGGGATTGAAAAAAATAAACATTATGTAGCTATTTCCTTTTCAAAAGGAAATAAAAAGTATTATTTTGGGGCAGGGGATTTAGCTCAGTGGTTCTGCCACCTGCCTTGTAAGTGCAAGGTCCCAAATTCAATTCCCTGTACTGAAAAAGACAAAAAAGTATCATTTTTGATATAGTGAAATAGAAAATCTAATTTAAAGTTACTAAGAAAAGAATAAATTATGCTTATATTTTCATATCAGCTTTACCTATAATTTAGTTTGTGACTTGGATTAAATTACTAAAATTTATATGACTTAATTCCTTCTTATTATAAAATATGCCCAGCAATATCCCTACTTAAAACTTACAATCTTGTGAAGTGAAGCAAATAACTTTTGGGAAATAGATTTCACTAAAATTAATTACAGATATATGATTCCACAAAGATATAATTTTGTAAAATAAAATTTTCCAAAAACCATCACTGAGATTTGATTATTCATGAATTATTTTGGTTTACATTCAGAAATTAGAGTAAATACATTATTCCCTAATTTTGTGATTGTTTACTTGCAACACTTTTGCCAGGCTGCTTAACTCTGTACTTAATATTTCAGTGGACTGCCAATGTATTGATTAAATGACATAAACTTATTTGTCTTCATAAAATATATTATGTGGAATTATTTTGAAAACTTTTAGGTGTGTAACTATGGATATTTATGTGCCAGTAGTATTAAAATCTGTGTGAGCTGGGGATTTACCTCAGTGATTCCACTGCCTGCCTTTCAAGCACTAGGTCCCGAGTTTGATCCCCCATTAAAAAAAAAAAAAAAAAAATCTGTGGAGGGAAGTGGGAAAAAGGCCTAAATCTCTAGATTTTTTTCACTTTATTTCTTTCACTTTTAATATTTTAAATCACATGTTAACCATTTCTTATAAATGAGACAAAGACGTTCTTAGTCTTCTCTACTTATTAACCTATTATTTTTGACATATTTTATTTCAAATGACAAAGTATGTGTGACAATGTGGGATGTGTTCTCATAAAACAATAAGAAAGAATTCTGGAAGTTTTTTTTTCAAGTTAAAAACATCTTTAATAGATTCTAGTCCTAAACAATACAGAGTAAGCCATTTTTTCCTTCTATTTTTTAAATTTTTATTTTCATTACCGCATGTTTGCAGTATGTAATGATTATATTTCTTTTGGGGAGCTGGTATATGTACATAACACATCTTAAGCCTTTTTTATCCCTTTTCCATCAATTCATCTCTTAACTTTTGCAAAGGATTTATTTCTTTATTTTCTATTATCTATGTTTTATTTTGCTCTTTAGCTATATTTTGAATTTTTCATATACAAAAAAACCAAGTGATATTTAACCTTCTGTGTCTGCAGCACAATTTACAATAGCTAAATTTTGGGAGTAGCCTTATATGTCCATCAAATGATGAATGGATAAATAAAAGTTGGCATTTATATACAATAGAGTATTACTAAATTTGAGTCATTTGGAGAAAAATGAATGCACCTTGGCATCATAATATATTTTTTATGTCTTTTATTGGTACATTTTAGGTATACAATATGTTTACATTTATCATTGGGTGCTTGTACTTGAACATGGTGTGTCTTAGTTCTTATTTTTCCCCCATTACCTGTGTGCCCTTCACCCCCTCCACACTTCCCTATTTACATAGATTTTGTTTCCATTTTGTTCTTCTTTTCTCATAATTTTTCCTTTCCCTTCTTCCCTTTCCCCTTCCTTTCCCATCACCCCTATACCTTTGGACATTTTCCTATTTCAAATTATCAATAATATTAAGGGCAATAAATTCTGTACTCCCCTTGAAGATAGAAATAAGTAATGTGATACTTGAAGCTGATGCAGCCCTCTTATAAACAGGACAAAACCTTCCTTTGTTTAGATATTTTGTTATGTGAGATAATATCACAAGTGCACGAGCCATTGTTAGTCCAATATGTAATTAATTACAAAATTAATGGAAAAAATTAATTTAATTTTTGAACTTCATTCAATATTCTCTTTTATGTGGCTATAATAATATCTTTGAGTTTGTTCTGTGTTGTAGAAAACATCAAAATACTCTTTCACTTTATTTTTAAAATTTTTATAGTATACACTTGTGATACATAATGAAAATATGCTTCATGGGAATTGACACATATACACATTACATCTTGATCATTTTTAATTTCCATTTTTATCCTCTAACTTATTTTTTGAAGCTAAATGGTGTTCTTTTGTAAGTATATACTACTTTTGCTTATTTATTCATGTGTTCATAAATACAACAGTTACTTCAACATCTTAGCTGTTATGACTAAGGCCACTCAGCTTTCAATTTCTTTGGATGTATGTGTGAATGTTGAATGAATTAACAGTGTGGTAAGTTTAATTTTTTAAAAAATCACCATATTGTTTTCCATAGTGTCTATCATTTTATTTTCCTACCAAAAGTCCAAAGGGTTCTCGTATCTTCTCATTTTCATCAATACTAGTTATTTGGACAAAATTTGCAAACTTTAACTAGATTAAAAATAGAAAAAGATTAAATTACTAAATACAAATGAAAATGGAGATATTATTACAGAATATTCAAATTTAAAAGTGATTGCAAAATAAATTATGCACAATGTATTGTAAACAAATTGGATAGTTATGATGAAGCAGACAGGTTTCTAGAAATACAAAAACTACAAAAATTTGAAGGACCTGTATATCTTTAACACAAAAGTAATTAAGACACTGTAATATTGATATAAAGACACACATACAGACCAATGGAATGAAAGACAAGTTCCAAAAGGAAATCCTCACATATTTAAAGAAAGGTTTTATATCAAGCTGTGAAGGCCATTCAGAGTGGAAACTGTTTTCAACAAATAATGCTGGGAAATAAAATGGACATCGACATAAAAATAATGAACTTGGACTTAAATAATATCACAAAAATCAACTCAAAATAGACTAGAGTCCTATACATAAGACCTAAACTTTTAGTTTCATTAATATCCTTAGAATTTTTTTCTATTTCTTTTATCCCTGCTCTAATTTTTATGATTTTCTTCTTTCTCCTAGCTTTGGGTTTAATTTATTCTTCTTATAAAATTTCCCTGAGTTATAAAGCAACATTGTTGATTCTGTATCTTTTTTTCTTTTTACATGGAAGAATGTATAGCTATAAATATCCTCATTGGTACTACTTTTTTGTGGCCCATTAGTTTTGCTATGTGTTTTTACTTTTGTTAATTTCCATTTTATATATATATATATATATATATATATATATATATATATATACATACTGGGGATCAAATTCAGTATCTTGCGCTTGTGGGTCAGGCACGGTGCCACTGAGCTAAATCCCTGGCCCAATTTCTGAATATTTTTAATTCCCTCATGGCCTTCTCTTTGATTCATTGTTCATTTGACATCGTGTTTTACAACTACCATTTTCATTGTGAAAATCTTAAAGCTTTATCAAAGCATGAATATCCACTCTTGCCACTTGCCACAGAGGGAGAAAGAAAGGTACTAAATAAAATTATAAAATAAGTTAAGATGCTGTAAGAATACCTTAACTACTGACAATTACTTTGAAGACAAATGGAACAAATTGTCCAATTGCAATACAAAATGAGACTGAACTAATATCAGGAGGATAAAGAAGTAGAGGAAGAAGAAGCAGAGGAAGAAGAAGAGAAGGATGGAAATGGGGAGGAGGGAGAGGAGGAAGAAATAAAAGTAAAAAAGAAAAGAAAGAGAAAGAAAGAAAGAAAGAAAGAAAGAAAGAAAGAAAGAAAGAAAGAAAGAAAGAAAGAGAAAGAAAGAAAAAGAGCGAGAGAGAGAAAGAAAGAAAGGCAACAAATCTATGTTTCTTGTAAGGTACATATTTCAACTCTAAGGACACAGATTAAAAGCAAAAGTTTGGAATAAGATGTTATATGCAAATGGAATCCAAAAGAAAGCAGAACTATTCATACTTAGATAAATATTAAATTAAAAAGTAAACAAAAAAGGATATCATATTACAGGGATAAAATTAGCAAAATTAAAAACTTCACTATCCAATATTACAGCAGCTAAAATATGAAGCTAACAATAATAAATATAAAGTGAGAGATCCTGAGTGGTGCATGGTTGCAAGCTCTTAAAAGAAGGATACACACTTAGGAGATCCTCAGATGTGGAAGAGACATGCATCCTTAAAGACACACAAATACCATTATACAGAAGAAGTATGAAAAACCAAGGCAACATTACTCTTGAAAATGTCAATAATCAGTAACTAAAGGCAAAGATATTTAAGTGGATGACACGATTTTATCTTATCAAAGGTAAAATTTTAAATGATTAATGAAGTCAAAGGAAATACAAACAAAAAGCTGAATGAATGAAGAAAGACGATGCAGGTCTTGAAGCAGCAATTTAACAAGGAGATAAAAATTCTGAAGAAGAGGGCAAGGGATTTAGTTCAGTGGTTCCACCGCCTGCTGTGCAAGATCCAGAGTTTGATCCCCGGTACCAAAAAAACCCCAAAAAAACAGAAACCAAAAAATTCTGAAGAAGAACCAAGCAGAAATTTTGAAAATTAATAGAACACTAAGTAAAATTATATTACTCAGTAGAAATCTTTACCAATGGACTATAACAAACAGAAGATACAAGTTCAGGCCATAAAGATAAGGTTTAATATTTATTACAGACACAAAAAAAATTTTATCAACATAACCTAGAATTCTGGTTCTTGGTATAAAGATCAAACTTTTTTGATGTTTTGGTGTAGAAGAGGCTGCTGAGGTTTAGACTTGTGGCATATTCAGTGAAGTAATAACAAAACTTCTCATATCATGGGAAAGACATATAATCCAGGTAAGGAGTTACTTGGAAAGCTAAATAATCATAACAAGAAAATAACCTCTATCTCATTTGATAGCATACATATATAATAGTTAAAGATGACAATTAAAATGTAAATATTGTAGTACAGAACAAGAAAAGAATATTGCAAACTGAAAAATAGACATGTCAATTCACTTATAGAGCCAAATCCATCAGAATAACTGCAAACTTCTTTTCAGAAATGCCAAAGACAAGAGAACATGGAACTATGCATTTTTAGCCATGAAATAAAAATAACTCTTAACCTAGATTACTATACCCAAGAAAGTCATACTTCAAAACTGAAAGAGAAATAAAGACCTTACACAATAAGCAAAACCAGAGAAATTCATGAACACTAAGATAGCAGTGCATACAATATTTAAAGAACTCCACAGAAGAACAGAATAATACTGAGAATTGTAGAAAAAATAAAATATTTGAAAATATACTTATATAATAACTGAATGTAAATGGTCTTAATTCACTAAATAAAAGAGAGCTACTAAAAGTAAATGTATTATATTCCTAAAATGTACCAATAAAACAATTTAAGAAAAAAAAAAAAAAAGACAGGTACTGGCAGATTGGATTCAAAATTTGCTTTCTTGGAAACACAAAAATCAGTACCAAAGGCATACACAGATTCAAAGTGAAAGGATGGAAAGCAATATCCCATTCAAGCAGAACAAAAAAGCAAGCAGGAATAGCTATACTTATATTTGACTTCAAGGCAAAATTAGATGAGACACTGTAGGCCACTACATGTTGGTGAAAGAAACAATCCAATGAGAAGATATAATAATTGAAATATATATTCAGAAAACATCATCATACCCAATTTCATAAAACAAACATATTACTTGACATAAAGAGACATATAGATTCCAATGTAACAATTTTGTATTTCATCATATTCTACTTATAGGTCAGTTATTCACACAAAGAAATGAATAAAGGAATATTAGAATTTAACCACACCATGCATCAAATGAACTTGAGAAATATCTATAGAGCATTCTAATAATTACGGGATATACATGGGGGGGCTGCGGATTTAGCTCAGTGTTTCTGCCACCTGCCTTGAAAGTGCAGGGTCCCAAGTTCAATCCCTGGTACCAAAAAAAAAAAAAAAAAAAGCTAACAAGATATACAGTCTTCTCAAAAGCTCTGAAATGTTATCCAAAATACATCACAGGTCACCAATCAAGCCTTAATAAATAAAAAACTGAAATAACTTATTACATTTTACTAGATTATAATGGAATGAAAATCATAGAAAATATAAAACATATGGTCATTAAAAAATTCACTTTTGAATAATCAGTGTATCAATGAAGAAATCAAGAAGAAAATTTTAAAATTCCAGGTTCAGACACCTGGGAAATACCAACTTAGTGAAGAGAATAGGAAGATTTCTGAGTCAAGAAAGAGGCATCAAGAAAACTAGAAATCAGAGAGAAACTGAAGACATTTCAGAGAAAGGAACAAAGTAGTCTGAAATTCTAAAAAAGGATCCCAGAGAGGGAGAAGTTCCTTCAAAAAAAGATGGAGAGTTCCAACAGCCCCAGGGGGGAAAAAGTAGCTTGGCAGTAGTATATCTTGCAAAATTAGTCTTCAAAATTGACAGAGAAATAAAAATGTTCCATGACAAGGAAATCAAAAGGAAATGCATGACCACTAAATCAGCACTGATGAATCCAAAAGACAGGAAGGCTCAAAGTACCAAAGAATTCAAAGGTAAATATACATTATTACTGGATGAAGACTCTAGAAAAAGGAAATAAAGAGGAATAAGCCAAAGCAAAAAGAATGCCATGATATTGTCATATTATGTCTCAACCTCTGTGGTCTCTCTCCCCAGCCAAATGACACAGACTGGCAAATTGGACCCAAAAAACAAACAAACAAACAAAATGCAAATCTGTATTGTTTACAGGATCCTCCAAAAGAAGGACCAAAGACTGAAAATAAAGTTTGGAAAATAATATATCATGGAATTGGAAAAAAGGAAGAACTATCTCTCTTACTTCCAAAGTGAACTTCAAGCCAAAAATGATCAGAAAACAACAAAAAAATAGCCACTACATACTAGTAAGGGGAACAATTCAACAGAGTGAGATAACAATAGTAAATACCTGTGTACAAAATGTTGACATGTCCAATTTCATGAAACAAAAGCTGATGAAATAAGTGACAAATAAACAACAATGCCATCAAAACAAGGGTCTTCAACACAACTTTCTCACAATTAGAAAGGTCAACCATGCAAAAAGTTAACAAAGAAATATCAGCGTTAAACCACAGCATTGAAGAAATGAACTTAACAAATAATCACGGAGTGTTTCATCCAATAACAACAGAATATGCATTTTTCTCAGCAGCACACAGAATGTTTTCCAAAATAGACCCTATTGTAGGGCAAGAAAAAAAAAATATATATATATATATATATATATTTGTTGTTGTTGTTACCGGGGATCAAACTCGGGTCCTGGCGCTTGCGAGGTAGGCGGCAGAACCACTGAGCTAAATCCCTGGCCCCTCAAAAATATATTTAAATAAATACAAAAGAATTGAAAGAATACCCTCTAGCCTATCAGATCATACCAGAATGAAACTACAAATCAACATTAAAAGAAAATATTAAACTGAACAAACATGAAAATTCAACTACACCTTGTGTAATAGTGAATCAATCAAAGAAGATACCAAGGAAGAAATGTTTTAGAAGTTTATAGAGTCAAATGACAATGAAAGCACAACATGCCAAAACCTATAGGACACAATGAAAGCAGTTCTAAGAGAAGAATTTATAGCTCTGAATGCATACATAAAAATAATTGAGAAAAACCAAATAAGTTACTTAATGATGAAGCTCAATGTCCAAGGAAAAGAACAGCAATTAAATCTAAAAATAATAGAAAGCAATAAATTTAAAAGATCAGAGTAAAAATAAATTAATTCGAGACTGATAATACATAGAATTAATAAATCAAACAGATGGATATGTGAAAGAAAAAGAAGATTGATAAATTCTTTGCCGCATTTACCAAGAAAGATAGAAAAACTCATTTCAATGCAATTGGAAATGAAAAAGGTGAAATCACTGCTGATACTGCCCAAATTCAGAGAATTATGAAAAGAAAAAAAAAACTACTTCAAAAGCATATTCCAAATGTTTAGAGAACCTAGAAGATATAAGGATAGTCCAAGACACATATAAATATGAAAAAAATTGAATGAAGAACATATAAAAACTTGGAATAAATCAAAAACTGACAATGAAATAGAAGCATTAATAAAAACTGCAAACAAAGAAAAGCACAGGACCCAATTAATTCAATGCAGAATTCTCCTATAACTACAGGGAAGATCTAACACCAAAACTTCTAAAACTCCTCATTGCAATTGAATGGAAACAAGTTCTGTCAAAATTTTTCCTAGAAGGTATCATTTCTTTGATATCAAAACTATGAGAATTCAACAAAAAGAGAAAACTATAGGCCAATCTTAATGAACACTGATGTAATTACCAACAAGATACCAGCAAACAGATGCAACAAATCATTAAAATGATTGTACATCGTGACCATGTTGGCTTCCTCTTAGGGATGCAAAGATGATAAAAATATGCAAATCTGTAAAGAAATACCATGTAAAAGAAGCAAGGACAAAAGTTGCAGGATCATCTAAATAGAAAGCCTTTCACAAAATCCAAATACCATTTATTGTAAAAGTCCTGAAAAAAATAAGTAGAGAAGGTCCTTATCTCAAACTGATAAAGTCAATTATGACAAACTCGCTGCCAACATCACACAAAACTGGAAAAACTGAAAGCTTATCCTTTGAAATCAGGAATAATACAGGGTGTTAACTCTCAGCACTCTTGTTCAATATGCTACTTAAACTTTAGCTAGAATAATCAGGCAAGAGAAAGAAGGAAGATACATACATATAGAAAAGGAAGAAATCAAATTATCTTAATCCAGATGATGTGATCTTTTTCATAAAGCACTGACAATTGCAACAAAAGGTGCCTAGAAATGATAAACAGATTCAGCAAAGTAGCAATATACAAAGTAGAGACACAAAAATTAATGTTTCTTTTAAATCAACAAAGAACCCACTATGAAAAAAAAAACAAAACAATCTACTTCACAATAGCTTCAAAAATTACTTAGGAATTAATTTAACAAAGAAATGAAAGACCTCTATGATGAAATTATTGTTCTTTGATGAAAGAGATTTTAAAAAATCAGAAAAATGCAAAGACATCCCATTTCTGGGAAAGCAGAAGCAATATTGCCAAAATGATAACATTGCCAAAATGATACTTAGATTTAAAACAATCACAATCAAGATACCAATAACATTTCTCACAGAACTAAAGGAAGCATTCCTAAAATTCATAATCTGAAGATATTCAGAATACCAAAAGAAAAACAGGAGACATTAGGGTCCCAGGTTTCAAGTTTTATTATAAAACTGCAATAAAGAAACCAACCAACAAACAAAAACATAGTTTTCCCGCAAAAACACCTGTGTGGATCAATGGAACAGAATAGTGGATGCAGAAACAATGCCAAGGCACATTCAACTACCTGATCTTTGACCAAAGGGGCCAAAAAATCATACACTAGAGGAAAGACAACCTCTTTTTAAAAAAGTCATTGGAAAAACTCCCTATACCGATGCAAAAGTTTACTGCAAGGCCCATGTCTCTCACCATGTACTAAAATAAAATCAAAATGGATCTAAAAACTGAATATTAAAACCAAAACAATGTGCTGGGAGAGGAAACAGTTTAAACTCTTGAATACATAATGAAAGAGAAGGACTTTCTGAATGGTACCCCAATTGCAAAAGAAATGGCCTACAAATCAATACATCAGGTTATATCACATCAAAATGCTACAAAAGAAACAAAAAAATATGAAGACATAAATAGAGAATAGGAAAGAAAAGTGTCTGGTAGCTATTCTTCAAACAGGAGACTGATATATAAAATATATTTAAAAAACTCAAAAAGATCCTCAAAATAAATATCCAATCAAAAAATGGATAAATGAAAAGACACTTCTCATAAAAACTATCAATGGCCAATAATTATATGAAAAAATGTTCAGATTCTTTGGCTATTAGAGAAATTCAAATCAAAACAACAGGGGTTGGGGATTTAACCCAGTGGTGCTGCCACTTGCCTTGCAAGTGCAAGGTCCCAAGTTCCATCCCCAGTACCAAAAAAACAAAACAAAACAATACTGACATTTGATCTTACTCCGGAAAGAATAGTTATCATAAAAAACTCAAAAAACACCAAATGTTGGTGAGATTGTGGGAGAAAAAGGAGCTCTTCTACATTGTTAATGGTGATATAAATACATAAAACTGGCATGGAAATCAATATGGAGAGTCCTCAAAAACTAATTATAGAAATTCCATTGGATCCAACTATACCACTTTTAGTTTCCCAAGTGTCAATGACATTATATTACAGTAATACATTGATGTTTATGCTTATAGCAGCACAATCCACAATAGTTACATCTTGAAAATGGCCTATATGCCTATAAACAGATGAATGGATAAAGAAAATGTGTTATATGTACACAATGAAGTGCTAATAAATCATAAAGAGAATGAATTTGAGTCATTTGTAGGAAAATTGTCACATCTTGTAATGACAATGCTAAGTGACATAACTTGTACACAGAGGTTAAATATCTCATGGCTTCTCTTATATAATAATCCAAAACTATAAATAAATTTAAGATTAAAGTAAAGGATAAGTGATAATAAAAATGGAAATAGAATTTATGCAAATGGGGAAGATCCTAACAGTGAAAGGAGAGGTAAGGTATAGAATGGAGTGTTTAAATTCATTTAACTGGAAGTAAAAGCACAATATCTGAATATAACAAAGACAGTTCTAAGAGTGAAGTTTATAGCTTTGAATGCCTGTATCAAAAATAAGAGGAAATTCACGTAAGTTTTTTTTTTTTTTTGGTACCAGGGATTGAACTCAGGACTTTGCGCTTGTGAGGGAGGCAGCAGAACCACTGAGCTAAATCCCAAGGTCTCACATAAGCATTCTAAAGATACATTTCAAGGTCTTACAAAATCAAGGACAAACCCAAACCCAACAGAAGGAAAGAGATAATAAAGTTCAGAGCTGAAATTAATGACATCAATGGAAAAAGAACAATACATAGAATCAAGGAGAGTACTTTGATAAGATAGAAATGATTGATAAACCCTTATTCAAACTAATAGAAACAAAGAGACACATGATGTAAATTCATCAAATTAAAGGTAAAAAGATGTTACAACAGACACTACTGAAATCTACAAGATTACTGAGGACTACATTGAAAAAAATCTATATTCTCATAAATTGAAAAATGTAAAAGAAATGAATAAATTTATAGATAGAGAATTTATCAAAATTGAGCAGAAAGGATATTTATAACAAAATCAGATCAATAACAAGTAATGAGATTGAAGCAATAATATAAATATTCCCAAAAAAGAAAAGTTCAGAACTCTATGGATTTAATGTTTATTTTATCATATCTTAAAGAACTAAAACCAATGTTCCCAAAGTATTGATAAATAGAAAGTAAAAGAATATTTAGTAAGCATTTTAAAGACTTCAACATCATCTTGATGTAAAGACCAGATACAAGAGGAAAAGAAAGCTATAAAACAATATTCTGATAAATATGGGTGCAAAAATCTTTAATAAAATATTTTCAAACCAAATTCAACAACATGTTAAAAAGGTCAAACACAATGATATGTTTCATTTGCGGAGATACAAGGACACTTAAACATATGCTAATTGATAAACATAATATACTACATAAATATAATAAATTATAAAATCATATGTTCCTCTTTTTAAAGCAGAAAACTTTAAAATTCAACATCACTTACAAAAAGTCCAAAAGAAAATAGGTCCTCAAGGATCATACCTCAATGTTGTTAAGGGCATAAACAAAAAATCCACATACAACAACCTTCTGAATGGAAAAAACTAAAAACATTTTCTATAAAATCAGGAATGAATCCAAGATTTCCACTTTCACCATTTCTATACTTGGAAGATTATAAAGAGTGCTCAGAAGGCTGAGGCAGGAGGATTGACAATTCCAGAGGCCAGTCTGGGCTATTTGTCGAGATCCTGTTTTGAAAAACAAAATAAAAATAAGCATCAGTTTAAAATGTGCATCATTATTAGATTGTCTGAAGCAATATGTGTTCAAGGTAAATTCTTTATATTCACATAATTTCAGCCTGCTAAAACATTCTAATGATAACCCAGTCTTTAGAAAATAGTTAAAACTATACATGGAAGCATGTATTTGAAAATTGTTAAAAAATATCTGTAATAATGGGGCATAAATTTTGTTTTGTACAAGATTCAACTGGAGAGGTTTTCTGTTTTTTTGGACAAAATGTGTACATCTCATTTATATCAAATGAGTCCTGGGTGCTATTCCAGAGTAATTCATTAGATATACATCATGTATAAATTTACTTAAATCATGTTCAAATAAGATAGAGAAACTAACCTCTCAGAGTATGTATGCCTCAGTTCATTTACTCTCATTTCCTTTATTTGGATATAAATATAACCTGCCAAAGTGGCAGGATTGGCCTTTCTGTAACATTTTTGATATAAACTGACATTTGATTTTAGAATCACAATAAAG